>CAWUFW010000339.1:782500-1067500 GCA_963921515.1 Calotriton arnoldi
TGGTCCTCACAGCTGCAGCGACAAGGTCACCATCATCCCTTCTGAACCTTCCGACATCGGTGGGCATTGCTCTTCGTGCCTCCTGGTCACCTCTGAGTGGCATAGACTCTGTCCCCTCTGCTTGCAGGTTCTTCACTTCCAGAATCCACCCTTGGATGCCACCGGACTTCTTCTCCAGAGGCACTTTTCTCCAAGTCTTCCTTTGTCTTCTACAGGGGTTTCCGAAGTCTCTTCACCCCTATGCCCCTGACTTCCCTGGTGTAGATAACCTGTTCTCCAGGGCATCCACGGGTGGGGTGGCTCTCCAACCTTCCGCCTTCCAAGGGAATTCTTCGAAGTCCTCTGGGAAGTGTCCTACTGCAACCGCGACTTCTCCATTGACATCCAATGGGCACTTGGCTGTTACCACTCTTCACACAGCCTCCCTAGGGTTCCTGGGTACTTACCTTGGGTGGTTCCTTGTGTCAGCAGCTCCTCTGGGTCTTCTGGTCTAAGTCCCGTCCTCCTTTGAAGTTCGCATTCCATTTTCTTAATATATGGTTGGGTCTCCCCCTGGAGACCACTGTATTTTGCGCTACTTATCTTATTGCAATTGAAGTATTGTTGTGTATTTGTGTAGATATGTTTGAGTAGGAGATATACCAATGTGTTAGTGAGTGTTGTGTAATAAATAGAAGTATTTTTATATAAACACTGTCGTTCTTTTTCGTTTAACCTACAAAACATGATTAAACTGGTAAAGCAAGCTGCTTAACTCTCCTTCGAGATAAGCCAGAATGGTGCTCTCCACAGCTACCACTTAGAGACCTTTCTATTGTTATCAAAGACCACTAAAATCACCATAAGGGTTGCCTAGATTAGTGCAAGGTGCATCACTAAATAAAGTGTGCACCATATACTAAGCCAGCCTCCTACAACCCTCCAAAGGAAGGCTGCTGCTACAAATGTTCAGACAATCCCACCGCCATGTGGTACTGCACGAAGAAGGGTTCAGCGACACAGAAACCATTTCGCACTGGGTCGTTCCATATAAATATCTGCTACGTACTGGCGAAGAAGCAGCCCTTCGGGCATAACTGTTCATTCCACCAGGGCAAAAGCTGCTACCACTGCGTTAGCACATGGAGTCCCAGTCCTGGGCATCTGCCAGGCAGCAACATGGGCGTCCCTGTGCAAGTTTACCAAACATTACTGCCTGGACAGTGCGGTCCGCAGGTAGGGGCACTTCACCCTTTCGGTCCTGCAGGACTTTTTAGTTTAGAATTTTGTCTGCAGTCCATCACCGAGGAAGCTATTGCTTGGGTATCTGTTCAAAGGTAAGGAATCTACGGCTAGATGTCTCTATCAGATGAACAAGTTACTTACCTTTGATAACGCATCATCTGGTAGAGACAAGATCTAGCCGCAGATTCCTTACCGACCCACCCATCCTCCCTGCTCTGCGGACAAGATTTTATGATCTGAACTGAACTGATCCCTTACAGGGCCTTAGTTTGGACATACAAATGTCTGTGCATTTCAGAGATCTGCGCTCCTGTCGTGGAAAGTCGTGAAAAGTAACTGACGTCAGCGCGTCGAGGTTGCGTCTATATAGGTGACTCAGACGTCGCTTCCAGCTCTAACTACGCAGATGACGCCGCGTGGAGCGATCCGACGCCACCTACTGGCGCACCGGGTACTGCTCACGCAAAAATCTTCCAGATCCAGTCTGACTGGGAAATTCAAAGGTAAGGTATCTGCATCTAGATCTTGTCTCTACCATATAATGTGTTACCAAAGTTCAGTTCCTTGACCACAGAATTGAACGAATGGATCGATCTGTTTCCACCACGGTCAATCGTTCACCAACATTAGTCTCTTGTGGTCTTGGATTTTTATTTTTTATTTTATAGAACACACAATAGAAATCGTCAGCTGCTGCAGTAATTCAACAGGAAGGTTCAATTAAGAAAGCATTCAGAGTTTTGCACTTAATGCAAGTGCCTTGTTGGTCAATAGGATTCTTAAAAGGTTGAGTTGTCTTAGCCATATAGATCGCTTTGCACCGACAATCACATAAATCATTTTGCACTGACATTTAACAAAGTAAACAACGTTTTTTCTGATGGTTCAGATGTTAAGAGTTGTATACTGCCAGGATTTACCTTCATAGTGAAAAATGTTAGTATCTTCAGTACCCTTGCAAGCTGTTCATTTGTCACACAAGGTTAGGGTGTGCCTGGGGAGCGCATGCACTGCTCTGCGAGGCATGCTGTAACGTGCACTGTGGCTTGAGGCCCCTCCTTTGTTTTTCTTCATTTGTTCCTGTTCGTGCCTTTTATAAATGCATGCTTCTGTTTGGTTATGTCTAATTACTTACCCCATTTTGTTATTTTAGATCCTCCTTGCGGACTGCCCTGCTACTTTTGGTTTTCCGCTTTCTTTAATTAACGTGTATTTGTGCGCACTCCTTTTTAGGTCTCGCCTACGCAGCGTGCATGCGCTGCATAGGAAAAAGACCTTTAGAAATCGATTCAGTTTTGCAGTCAAAAACGTGCACGCATTGCATTGCTTTGAATGGCAACGCGTGCACGTTTGGCGATTCCCTTGCGGGAGCGAGCTTTTAAACCATCTGTTTGTAATTAACAGATGGTTCCTGCTCGCTCCCGCAAGGGAAACGGGCGCAGGCCCCCTCCTCTCATCCCTCCTCCTGCTGCCTCTCGTCAAACTTTTTTTTTTTTTTTTTGACTTTGAGCGCGAGGCGCGCACGCTTGTTTCCGGGAGGGCTGGAGAAGGCACGGGCATCAGTTGTTACGAGATAACCCTCGCCCCTGAACCAGCAGCGTGGCACCGGCAATCCTAGTTTTGAACGTTGAGAGCAACAAGGTACCTCTCCTGTATGGTGGGAGAATTGTTAATACTTTGTCTTTTGGTCATCTCTAACGGACGTGTCGTTACACATCTTGGCAACCCTCTCTCCTCTTTCAGTCGTGTTCTACACTCTTCGTCGCAGCCGTACCGCGTTTTGCGTTTTCTGTTCGTTTGTCCATTAAGTCCCTTTTGCGGTTGCCTTTAGTTCCCACCTCACAGGTTTGATACAACTTGTTGTGCCTGTTTGAGCCACTATCTCTCTATAAATGGCTCCGTGCCGTTCTCCTCTCAGCAGACTCAGGCAATTCCAGATACCCTGTTTCTTTCAGTTTGTAGTTTTGGGGCTGCTTCTGTGTGCCACAAAGTCGGCGTACCTCCTGCTTTTTTCCTCCGTATGTGACAGTCAGTTTGTCGCTGGATTCGATTCGCTGTTAGTCTCCTTCGGCAGATTAGGTTTACATGGAACGCGTACCCCGCCCCCCTGCCCCCTCCCCCTTCGTCCTCTGTTAATTATAAGTAGTGGCAGGAATTCTCCCTCTGTTCACTACGTCTTTCAGTTGTGCTTTCTGCGTCCTCCTCTGTGTGCCCAGGTGTCTCCTAGGTGGAAAGTCTTTGGCCAGGTGCAGGTGTCACGTCAAAGACAGCAGAATCAATTTCTCACGTGCACTGGGCGGAACCTTCTGGCTCGCGAAGAGAGGAGGCGGCACCCTGATTGCCTCAATGGTTTGTCACTAGAGCACGCGAAGAGGAAGACGCCTGCAGGGATCTCCCCCGTGGCTTTCTCTGCCTCGTGCACGCTTTAGAACTAAGCACAACAAAGAATACAGGTGGGAACACAGACACGAAGAACTCCGCGGTCACGAGGACCGAGGAGTTGCCTGCAGCATCCCTAAGCATACCTAACATCTAGCTGAGCCACCACAGTATTATTTTCTCATTCTAACTATACACAGTCATGAGTCGAGGGCAGCACCCTCGTTGCATGCGAGAGGAGCGTCATGGGGCAAGGGCGCAAGGCTAGATCCCCCCCCACTGACAACCACCGTGCACAAATAACCCCGTGTGGAATATCTCTGCAAGGAAATGCCCACCCTCCAGGCCACCTAACCACACACCAAAGTGGTTAGAGAAAACTACCCCTCCCTCTCCCGCAGGCGATGTCTGCCCAAAGCTCCAAGAGGCAAAGTAAGTGGAGAAGGCTGAGCTATAAAAACGCCTGCAATATAACAACACAGGGAACACAAAATAGGCGTCTTTTTAAGCATGAAGAAAAAACATCTCAGCTTAACTGAAGCCAGGGGGGCAAAGGGTACTTTGAGTGAAAGACTGCTAAACGGCGGCCCTGTGAATTAGATCTCACTCTCCTAGGGTTGGAGAGTGAATTCTTGTTGTGAAGGGGACAAGTCCCTCTCGTGCTCCGAGTTAAGAGGCAGGTGGGACAGCAGGCGGTATACAGGTGAGCTGAGTGGGGACCGGCCCCAAGAGCGAAAGGGCAGAGTGAGCTATGGGGTGTATGTTGCCTAGACTGGCCCACCAAGCTCTGCTCTGGTTAGATAAGAATATGAGAAACGGCCTCTCTTCCTAGTTGTCCTATTTCCCTTAGCCCGCTCTCTTGCATTCTTAATGCTTCTCTGCAGACATTCCTTCCTCCCTTCTGGCCCACTGTTTGCAGCTTTCACGCCCTGCACTCACCCACCTTACAGTTTCTCGCTCTGTAAACAGACCATTCTCCCACTTTGCACACCGCTGCACCTCCATTCACACCTTCCTTTACGTTGGAATAACCCGAGCGCGCATTCGCCTCCCTACTTCCTGGCTCACGCTTCCTTTCTTTCTATACTCCCCGTCTTCCATTCCTCCTCCCACACACCCTCACTGTACTCCATTTTCTTCTCTCCTTCCCCACACCATTCTAAGTTTTCCCTAGCTCCCACCTCGCTACACTCACTCTTGGCTCCGTTAGCTCCCTGCGCGCACACATTCCCGCCTCACTCTTGCCTTCCTCACACAGGCATATTTCCAAATTTTTACTGATTAAAAACAATAATTCCGCTTGCGAGGTCGAGAAGTTTCCTCTTCGGATTCCAGCGGTGTGTGCGTCGACGGAAAGGTCTGTGGATTTTCTCATCTAACTGGCTAATAACATCTTTTGCACGACGCGGCTTGTCGCTTTAACGTTTACGCATATTTATCATCTGCTCCCAGTGTAAGCGCTACTCTAGTCGTGTTGCCTTTACTCCCGCCCCCTCCCGATGTCTGTGTTTACCACCTCCCTCATCCCGCCTCCTCTCCCTTTTGTAAAGTGTGATGATTAGGTCTCGCCTACGCAGCGCGCATGCGCTGCATAGGAAAGAGACCTCTTGAAGTCGATTCAGCTTTGCAGGCAAAAACGTGCACGCGTTGCATTGCTTTCAATGCAACGCGTGCACGTTTGGCGATTCCCTTGCGGGAGCGAGCGGCGCCATTTTTTAGCAATTATTGCGCTCGCTCCCGCAAGGGAAACGCTGCCTGTGCCTGCTCTCGGCCGCACTGCCCCCCTCCACCCCCTACTTGTTTACACTCTTTCCGCGCCGTTCCATCTCTCTCTCTCTCTCTGCTTCCGGCGCTCTCCTTCACTTCTGTCTGTGACACCGAGCGGTATTTCTCTTTCATTAATAGGGCAGGAACAAGATGTGTTGGATTTTTGCCGCTTAAATAGGCGGCGGTGATTGACAGTTCAGTGAATGAAACTGCGCTTGTTGCCAGAACTTGCTTCAAGGCAGGCACAGGACGTGAAGAGAGGGGTGGGGGCAAAGCGTGGGCTAGTGTACTATTAAATCATTCACACATCCAGACGGTGGTAGGGTGGACACGATAGGACAGTTCCGTGTGGACAGTTTAGCGGGCAGCCACGGTATATCGCGAGGGAACAGTCTTGTGGTGGAACAAGTTTCTGGGATGTGGAGAGGCGGGCATGGAAAAACCATGGCTGCGCAGGCACGCTGACAGCGTGTGAATACTGGCCCAGCTGGCTGCGTTTCACCATTTTCTGCGGCGGATGAGCACATTTGTCTGACATACATTTGTTTAGTCAGTTGTCATTTCTTGGCACGGTTCTAGAACATTCCAAATGATTCAGTTTGTAACTGCGTTTAATACCTTTCCGTTGGGCGCCCTTTCATTGCCTGCCAGATACTAGCTCTCTTGGTTACTTGCTTTTGCATCGTACATTGGCAGACTAACTGATAGCATTTATTTTATATAGCCCTTACTGTCTTTTTGGAGTGGTTTGTTTGAAAAGGGATGAAAAAGTGCTCTGTGCAAAATACAAATGCATGTAAAATAACGGGTTCAACAGGTTTAAAGAGAGAAAGGAAATAAGTTGTAATCGAATGGTCGAAAATGAAGGTGACATCATAGGTATATATTATGCCTATCAAGGTGAATGCCTAAATGGCAAATAGGTTTTCCAACCTTTCCTGAATTACAGACCTCCTGGGCAATTTTTAGGGTGGACAAGGAGAGAATTCCAAAGAGTCACTTGCCAGATGGATCTCCCACTGGACTGCTTATACTTGAAGGCTTATACACAGTGCTTAATTTGAGCCGGTGGTTTCCAGTGCTCAGCACCAGCACTTAATGATCAACACCTGTGCTTTTCATGAGCACCAGTTAAGGATGCATTCATTTAGGGTAGGCACAGGGAGATTAAGTGATTTGCCCAGAATCACAGGATGTTGAGCCGATGCTGAGATTCGAACCTGGTTCCCCAGCACCGAAGTTGGCAGCTCTGGCCATTACGCCACATCCTCGCCCGAATTTCATGGTTAGTAGTTGGTTCTGTTTTAAGCGGCGCTAACAGAAGAAATGGGCTGATGCAAGCTGCCTCCTGGCAAAAGCCCCAGCACTTTTACAAATTAACCACTGCTTATACAGTAAGCAGGTTCAGGGAAGCCTACATTACGCGTATGGTTGGCAGATAATAACAAGTCGTTGATCCCCTCTATGCTGTCAGCAGGGTGTTAACTCCCTGTGGTAAGTCATTCTAGGCAGAATGCATCCATTCATTATGCCATCATTGGGTGAGTGCCTTGTTAGCACATGACACTTTCCAATCCTACATGTTTATTGCCTGGGTGCCTAGCCTCTGGACACTAGCTTTTATTTATTTGTGCAACAACATTAACTGTTACATGGCTAAACACTTATAAGGTCCCAAAGGCGAGACCTATTGGCTATGACAATGCTTGTTTTTGTTTGTTTTCTACCCTTCTCATATTGCCTTTACTCTCGCCCCTCCTGTTGTCTTTCTGTTCACCTCCCTCATACCTCCTCCTCTCCCTTTTCTATGCATGATGATTTGCGCACACAAAAGAAGGGGGAACAAACAGATGGGGAGCTCTGACCGATGGAACCCCGGAGGTCTCACACGCTCCTGCGCATTGTCGCAGGCATTCCTGCTTTGGAGTGCGCTCTAAGGGAGAGTCAGTGAAGCAGCCCTGCTGAAAGCACTGCACTAGGAGACTTCCTATTGCCAGTTTGTCTGGCATTGTGCTATCTTGCCAGAAGTGTTCGTTTCACAATGGAATCGGCATATCTTGAGTTTAAAAGTGTGCATTTGTTGAACTGCAGTGTGTGCGCTCTCCGAGGCTGACAACTTGCTTTGTGAGGTTTATTCCACATCTGAAATGTAGGTCACATTTACTCTTTGTTAAAACATCCCTCAGGAAGAACCTGTTTCATGGAAATGCCCTGTGTGCCGTTTATGTTTTTGTAATCAAATCCGGGACCAAATAACCTGTGCCTCCTCCCCAGTTTCCAGTTGAAGTTGCCGAGGGGTAAAGCAAAACCACATCCACTAGTATGTCTGCTGTGTGTGAGTGCAGTGAATGAACCCTTCTTGCCTGCCCGTGGACATTGGGTTATGGGGAGGCATTTCTGGCAAGAGGTGTGCTCAATTTTGGAGGCTAGAACCCCCTCTCATGGTAGGGTGACCAGGCGCCCTCAATTTGCTCGTATACTACAATTTTTTTCAACATGTGGGCTGTCATTATTTTTTTTTTTTTACATTTAGCGCTGTTGTGAGGCTTTTAGGATATTGAAACACGATTCTAGCCTCCCTATAGTATACTCGGTAGCAGGTTTCTTATTCTGTATGTGGTGCACTCGCAGAGCATTTTTAAAACCAATTCAATAAATAAGGTTCAAACTCTCGCACAATGCAACGAGGAATTTAAAAGGCTTTATTGTCCAATTGAGATCACTTGCATTGATGCAGTTTATTTACATTTCGAATTTACTGTTATATTGGTCTGTTGCTCCCGAGAACTGACCGCTTCTAGTGGCAAAGATAAAGCTCTGACCTCTCATATTTGGACCGGTGACCTGCTCATATATATCGCACATGCACTTTGAATCGCTAATACTGTTTCTATCTTTGATCGATCTACCGACTTATATGAACGGATTTTCCTACTTGTTGAGCCGCTTCTATAGATTGCACCACATTTCATATTGCTCCAGGCCATACTTGTGTATGTTTTATCCAATTGTTTTTATTGTATGTATCCGATCTTGCTCTATCTCTTTTTATCCATTTCGATTTTAAAGTAAATGAATTGTATGCCATTTTAGATGTACTTTTAAGGTCAAACTGACCGAAATAAAGTTATTACTGACTGACTGACATTTAGCAAAAAATAAGTTTTCAGAGAGGGTCGACGGTACACAGAGGGAGACACGTTCTAATGTGTTTCAGAGCAGAATTAAGTAGCAGTCCCAAACAGACCTCGATTTACTTAACACCGACAGTACTGTGTTTAAATGTAGCATTTAATTCCCTTTAGTGCTTATCTGTGCTTTCAATATTAATCAATGCTATCAGTTAAGTCATTCTTCAATCCTGGGCCGTACCAATTGTAGTCCTACTTCTATGTTTTTGGAATGACTCATGGTTTGGGTCACCTATCTCATGGCCACATGTGTTTTTGCCTGTGGGCATTGGGCAGTTAGGAATAATACTTGCTGGCTCGGAGCACCACTTCTTTTGGTACCTCCAATGTGCCTGTCCTGGGCAGTTGAAGAAAGTTCTTCCTGAAAAATAGAAGGCTTCTAAAATAGATCATTATTTACCAATGGGCTCATTATGAGCAGCGTGAGGGGATCCTTCTTAGTCAGGACTGTGCTTAATTTGTGTGTCAAGTTTTGTCCAGAAGTTACACTGCTGCAGCTCACTGGCACCCTGGACCCCCTCGCCGCCAAATCCAACCTCCATGAAGGAATGAAGGCCGTCGCCGATTGGATGAAGATCAGCCGACTAAAACTGAACACGGAGAAGACAGAGGTCCTCATCCTCGGCTCCAACCCCTCAGCCTAGGACGACTCCTGGTGGCCAACGACGCTGGGAGCAGCCCCGACACCCACCGACCACGCACGCAACCTGGGAGTCATCCTCGACTCAACGCTCTCCATGGCCAAGCAAGTCAACGCAGTCTCCTCCAACACCCTCTGCATGCTTCGCAAGATCTACAGGTGGATCCCGACAGATACAAGAAGAACAGTCACCCAGGCCCTCGTCAGTAGCAGACTTGACTATGGGAACGCCCTCTACGCGGGAGCCCCGGCCAAGCTCATCAAGCGACTGCAACGCATACAAAACGCCTCCGCACGCCTGATCCTCGATGTACCACGCCACAGCCACATCACCCCCCACCTGAGGAACCTGCACTGGCTCCCCGTCGACAAGAGAATCTCCTTCAAACTCCTCATCCACGCACACAAGGCACTCCACAAGACTGGCCCAGCCTACCTCAACAGACGACTCCTCTTCTACGTCCCCAACCGCCAACTCCGCTCCGCCGACCTCTCCCTCGCCACCGTCCCTCGCATTCGAAGAACTACCACCGGCGGCAGATCCTTCTCCCACCTCGCCGCCAAGACCTGGAACACCCTTCCACTAAGCCTACGACAGACCCAAGACCTGCTGACCTTCAGGAGGCTACTCAAGACCTGGTTGTTCGACCAGTAGCAGCACCCTCCCCCCCCCCCCTTTTTTCTCCCCAGCGCCTTGAGACCCTGGCGGGTAAGTAGTGCGCTTTACAAATTCTGTGATTGATTGATTGATTGGCAGAAACAATTCCTAGCTAGGAACCTTACCCTCCTTTGACATTGGTGAGGTTCCACTTTGGCCTAGCCAGGAGTTTTGTTGTCTACTAAGCACAACCCTTACTGGACAAAGCTCTGCTATGTGTTGTGGACCCTGGAAGGCACCCTTCCTAGCCTGAATCCTAGCCTTCCTAGCCTGAATCGCCCCCCCCCCCGCTGTGAGCGGTGGCAGTGAGCCTTTCCTACCTAAGTATCGGAGTTCTTCCTGCCAGAAGAGCTCACTTGGCAACTTTTCAACATGCTGCACTGCAGTCTCGCTGCTCTACAACATAACTAAAAGACATTGGCAAAGCCAATAACTCTGGCTAAACACTTATAAGCTCCCAAAGGCGAGACCTATTGGCTATGCCAATGCTTCTTTTCTTTGGGTGATGGCTTGTGTATTAGCATGCCGCATGCACAGCGCCCGTCTTAGGGACTGCGGCTTTTTTTCCGGTGCATCTTTTAATGATTGCTGCATGCACGCCGCTTAATTTACGGACTGCAGCTTTTTTTAATTTTTTTATTTTATCCCCGAGGATCTTTTAATTATAAAAAGCAACACTGCTTTGTACAGTAACAGATGCACAGTGGGAGCTGTTTTCAGTTTCAGCTTTTTAACGTAGGCATTGTTTTCCAGTTCGGGAAGCCGCGCTTACATTTTCTACCCAGGATGTTTTCATAATCGGTAGGATTACTTTGTACAGTAACAGCGTGGCCAGTTAGGTGCGCTTTTGAGTTTATACTTATTTGTGTACAGTAACAGCTGCACAATTGGGAGCAGTTTTGTGTTTCTGCTTTTTAACGGTGGCATTGTTTTCCGGTTCCGGAAGCTGTGGTTACATTTTATCTCGGATCTTTTCATAATAATCAATAGGATTGCTTTGTACAGTATTGGTGCATTGTTGATAATTCTACCACCTTTGTTTCTTTAAAGCCTGTAAATCTAAAAAGTCAAGATAATCACACTTGAGGCAGGAGACACCTCTATTTTACATTTGGGTTAGAAAAGGTGCCCTCTATTCTACTCAGGAGCTAAAAAGGAAGTCCTATTTAATGGTTAGTACCCATCTATAAACCATGACTGCCATGAAGAAGCTAGATAATGTTCCACACAGTTTACTCCCGACTCCTAACTCAAAGCCTGGCATCTGAAGAAGTGGTGTCTTTCTGGGTTGCCTGACAAGCAAATTTAAAACCTGATCATGCGCATTACAGCCCGCAAGAGAAATCAAATGATGAGAATTGGCACCAATCTGTTTCTGTTATCCCAAGGTTTTGAAAGAAATCCGGTTATGCATTTAGGGTTCTAATTGGATGTTAAGAAACCCATTCCATGATTATTGTATACCACCATAAAAAGTTCATCAGATTTCTTGGCCTTACAGAAACTTGCTGTAGTATCCCCAGCAGAGGGGATTGGAATTGCCTGCAATAATGTTGCAGATTTATACATCATTGGAAGCGATACCTTAGGAGCATGACCATGTAAGCCTTGCCTTTAACCTAAAACTGAAATAGAGAATTCCCCTAGCAAGAAGGGGCAAGATCAGAAAATGATGCAAAATACACAGAAGAATAGAGTCTAATCAGCTACGAAATTGAAACCCAATATGAGCAAGGCATTGCCATATATTAGATCACCTGAGGTGTAGTCATTCTGATTAGTGCTATTCCTGCAAGATCATGGGCCTAGCAGAAGCTCAGATTGATACTCTTAATACAGAAGGAGTGATCGAGCAGACCGCTCACAGGCGTGAGCATTTCCTGCACACAAAAATGTCACATATGGGGATAAACACTGATAGAATCATAAATTTTAAGAAAAGGGTAGCTGGATTAGTCAGTAAAAAGTAGTGTGCTTCAGAAATGGTTTTCCTAGCTGAGAGGACCCAGACAATAGCACTGCTGGACAGCACAGCAAAAATTACCATAGTCTGACATTCTTGAAGCTCATGCTGTCAATACAAAATTGTAGCTGAACGAGTTGCTTAATTTAGAACCGAATGAGGGCTGGTGCCCAAAGCTATTGCGAAGCCCGCAGCTGGCGCTGTTAAAATAAGTGCATAGAATCCCAAAGCTGCATAGTCTCAATCCTCTTCAGGCCTCTTGAATCCACTGCCAGACACTTCCTTCCCCTTTAGCTCACTCCTGCAGGATCCTGCTTTCTCCCCATGTGACGTTTTTTCCTACTTTCCTTCTCTTTTTCTTAGGAAAATGTCTGATGAGGAAAAATAAGTGCAAGTCCCCAAAAATGAGTGCCAGTGGCCCTCACCTGCAACCACAAGCTCAAATTAAGCAGTGAGCTGAACATATTGCTGGAACAAGAGGGTGTATTTCTGTTTTTGAACAGTTGCTTGGAATATCTAAACTGAAAGAAATACCCCTTACTATTACAGTGAAACAGTCGTTGATGATGGCACTTTCGCTCATGCATGTTTTTAGGTCATTAGGCAAGACCTTTTGATTTTACTAAAATTCTATGTATAGTATACTTAAAGGG
This sequence comes from Calotriton arnoldi, assembly GCA_963921515.1. Lineage (NCBI taxonomy): Eukaryota > Metazoa > Chordata > Amphibia > Caudata > Salamandridae > Calotriton > Calotriton arnoldi. The sequence goes on from CAWUFW010000339.1 coordinate 794,976, forward strand.
GCTTTCCATCAGATTACTTTATCCATTGATCTGTAGTTAACATTTACATTTTGCTTCCGCCCACTACAGCATACAGCATTGGGTAATGATGGGTCATCCTACTTCAGCCACCGGTTAACTTGACTTTGAGTGACTGCATTTTGCTATTTCACTAGGAGCCCATGTTCGCACACAAGGTAGTTCCTTCCCTTCAGTGCCAATGTTTGCTTTTACTTTATAATTACTTTAGTGTTGCTTTTATGTTTAGAGCCTGGTGTGGTAAAAGGATTCTTTCTATCAGATGTGAGCACAAGGCACATTCCAGTTTTATCATTTCCTGTTAATGCAGTTGTAAAATTCGTTTTAGAGTGGCCTTTATTTATCGGACTGCTGATATTTTACAGCTTAACAGATTGCAGTCCATTTTAAACTGTTATGTATTAAATTATCCTCTTTTTACTATGCACAAACCAAAAGCTTTAACAAAAAGCTGGCGTTTACGGTGTTTAATTTGCAGCACTTGTAGCACTTTTTTCTTTCTTTCCATCTTTCTTGTTTCTTTCTTTTGCTTTATCTTTCCTTCCTTTTCATTCTTTTTCTTTTTTCTTGGATTTCTCTCAGCAAGCGGGACGGAGGCAGCCCGGTGTCCAGGTCTGAAAGAATCATAGAAGTATAAAGAATTGGCTCCCAGACCAATATTTGGACATTGTGCGTCAAGTGCCCAGCCCTGTCAGTGCCACATGTGATATAATGTACTAATATCTGATCAATCACATTGGAAGCTGTACTCTCTTTTAAACAAACCCATAAGCGCATTTAGACGCTAGTGGCACCACTGAGTGTCATTACTTGCAATAGAGGAGAAGCTCTAGATGTGCCTATATTTCCGGTATACGTGCTGTCACCTTCGCGTATTAAGCCAACTTGAATCACTGATTCCCCATCTTACCTCTGCTACACAAAGTAATGAAAGTATGCGGTCCTGAAGAAGGTGGATTTAAGTATTCCTGATCCACTGAAACGAACGTCGGCCTGTTGGACTTCCAGCTGGCAGCATAACCATTAACATTAGTGAAGGGCTCTCACCATGAGTTTCTTGGCATGCCAACCAAAGCTGGATTAGCAATGTACTTGATGCGTGAATGTGTGTGTTTGGTATGTTAGGACGTGATGGAATGTGAGGTGTGATGTGATGTTGGTTTGTATCACAATATGGGGACATGTAAAACTGTACTCTTTTTGATTGTATAAAAGATGTACAATATGTTGAATCATTTATGAATTGCACTGTACATATGAACACTAAAGTTATTTCTTCATGTTTTAAAATATAAAAATATATAATTTAAAAAAAATGTTCTATGCTTTAAAAAAAAGGATTTGCAACAAATAAAGACATTAAATAAATGCATCACTGTTGAATCAAATGATTATTATAGCAAGGGAAAGCCAGTCGAGCTAGGTTTAGCCATTGATGAACAGATGTAGGTCGAGTGGTTTTTTTTCATATATATTTGTTTTTTCCCCTTTCTCCCAGACCTCATAATTAACTTCAGGGGTACCTCTATTCTTTGTACGCACACAAGGTAGTTCCTTCCCTTCAGTGCCAATGTTTGCTTTTACTTTATAATTACTTTAGTGTTGCTTTTATGTTTAGAGCCTGGTGTGGTAAAAGGATTCTTTCTATCAGATGTGAGCACAAGGCACATTCCAGTTTTATCATTTCCTGTCAATGCAGTTATAAAATTCGTTTTAGAGTGGCCTTTATCGGACTGCTGATATTTTACAGCTTAACAGATTGCAGTCCATTTGAAACTGTTCTGTATTAAATTATCCTCTTTTTACTATGCACATACCAAAAGCTTTAATAAAAAGCTGGCGTTTATGGTGTTTAATTTGCAGCACTTGTAGCACTTTTTTCTTTTTTTCCTTCTTTCTTGTTTTTCTCTTGCTTTCTTTCCTTCCTTTTCATTTTTTCATTCTTTCAACTTGTTTCTTTCTTGCCTTTCCTTTTCTTCCTTTTATTTATTTCTTCCTTTATAAGACAAGAGGGTAGCAGCCAATGGCAGAACAATTCGTCTTTTTAGGTCTGGGTTAGCCAAGCCCTTTTGATTTTGCTAAAATTGTGTGTGACATAGTTACTTATGGGGGATTTTATCAACATTTCATTCATTTGCCTGTGGTTGTCATTCACATTTTTCTCCTATCCACTCGAGCATGCATCAAGGGGCAATGCACCAGTCCACTTCAGCCATTGGCTGACTTCACGGTGAGTTATGGCTTGCTGCCCTTTCACAGGGAGCACATCCATACACAAAGTAGTTCACTTCAGGGCCATGCAGTACTGTGGTAATGTTTGCTTTTTTTAAACCAAGAAATATTTGTCATTAGCCAACTTTTATTTTTTGTAAGATTGGTGAAGGCTTGCAGCTACCTGAACAATAAAGTTTTGCCAAAACCATGGCAAAACATGAAGTGTCAAAATGCTGGCATCCAACACCGGACTTACTGGCTTTGCCAATGCTTGTTTCATCAGTAGCTGAGGTGGACGCCTTTGGCTCTTGAACTCCGATGCAAACTGGCAAAATGCAGTCCTTAAAAATGTCTAGTACTCCAAACACCCAGTGACTGTCCAGTGGAAAGATCCAAAAAATAAATATCATTGGCAACAAAGCTAATGGGCAAAGGAGCTGAACCATTGGCCATCAGCCTGTGGGCAGAATCGGCTTGTTAAAAGCAGAACGTTAATGACACAAGTAAACAGCGGCTGAATAAGTTTGACCCAAAGTCGTTCTGTGAACTATTATCCCTAGTAGTAGTAGTGTTAATATATTTGGATTAAGTACCTCCTGCTGTACATTATAAGAGTGGTGCAAGTCACCCAGGGGTTTCATAACCATATAGAGGAACGAGGCCGAAGGCAGAGTTCCTTTATAAGATTATGGAACTCCGAGGCAATGTCATTGGTTACGCCAAGAGGTGTCACTCCATTACCTTTCCCAAAACCACTTCAACCCTTAAAACCTTTAGCAAACATGTTTGCACACATGAATAATAAATATAAAACCTCTAGTGTAAAATTAAACACATCAAAAACCTGTTAGCTATTTGTTGCAAACAGACGTTATAAACAAATCAATACAAGTCAGTTAAAAACAATAAAAATAAAAGCTGCAGTAGCAACGAATGTTTAGAAAACTGCAGAAAGATTCTAGCTTTTCTCTATCGTTGCTTTAAACAGCTGTTTCATGTGTGCTCCATGGCCTGACCTGCCTTTAATCTTGACTGCTGGCAGCAGGCATTGTGATGTCAGAACTCGACAGTAATAACTTATAATAGTCGAGTTTTGACATCTTTCCTTTATAATCGGTGACTGGGTGTGTCACAAGTCGCCCATTATAAAGAAATAACAGTCTGGCATTTATACAGGAATTACAGAATCCCATGTATTATGCTAGTACTAGGTTCCAATCTAATATGAGAGCCTTACGGTTCTTTTTAAAACCTGCCTCAGATCTACGTGGGTAGATTACCTTTTGAATAAATGAGTGATGGGGAGCTTTCTTGACAATTCAACCAATATCAAGCCATGCTCTGTCCAGATTTATGTAAAGGGTTATGATCGGTCATTTGTCTATAAGTGGATTCTAATAGGCTATTGGTCTTACAGTGGCTTTTTCTGTGTAGTGATTTCTTTTGTTCATGATTTTGTAGTGGTTTTGTCACTAGTTTAATATTATAGTGGTGTGCTAGCTTGCTCTTGCTCTTTCATATACGATTTGAGGATCCTAATTAGAGTGTTGGGCTTAATTAGTGAGCTCCTGTTTTTAATCCATCCTTTTGCATCCTGCCCTCTTTGGGGGCATTGGTGTTTTTGTTCTAAGCTGATGGACACATGCTCTAGAACACCCTTGCTAAGTCTACTGATGTTTGCTTGGTGCAGGGTAACTGACGCCCCTGGCAGGATATCCGTTTATACATGCACTTTGTGGGGCGACTGACCCCTCTTTTCTTTGATGCATGCTTTCGGTGGAGCCACTAATGGCCATTTTTAGGCCCATTGATTAATGCACTGATGACCATTACTATGTCCCATCATGTAGGATCCCTGTGCAGTGTGGAGCTACTGATGCTTCTATTGTTTAAGTGGTGCATGCACTATGAGGGACCACCCTTTACTAGGCTCATTAATGTATCCGATCTTTCACCAGGCTAGGTAATTCTTGCATTTATCGTTGCAGCACTTCCAGCAAATAACATTACTCTGTAATAAGCCAGAGCTGTTACTATGCCATTGCTTTTATTTCCCTGTTTTTCTGATTTCGGTTTGTGTTGCTAGACTTGCTTAACAGCTATCGGTTGTAAAAATGTGTATTCTGTCATCTCAAGTTATTTGGGCTTGGTCATCGGCTTTTCACTTTAAGAATGGACCGTGAAACAGTCCGGTGCTGTCTGGTGAAAACTAGAGTGTTCATGGTTTACGTCCTTACATCCTACTATCACCCACCTAAGTCTGCAATCTGTGGCGTAGCCAGTGTGTCATGGTCCCTAGGACAAGGAATGAAATGCTTTCTGGAATGAAATGCTTTCTGGAATGAAATGCTTTTTGGAATGAAATGTGCTCCCCTGACCGTGGTTTGAACAGTGAAATACAGAAAAACTGGGGTTCAGTGAGCCCCTTGGGCCTCAGAGCCCCAGTGCCTCTGCATATGTTGCACCAATGGAAGCTACGCCCCTGCATGCAATCAGTGTGGCTTTGTTTTTTTGTTCATTTACCATGTTTTTATAGTTAATTAAATGTATAAAAAGAACTAACCTCCGCTGCAAGTTGGCATGTATAAAATGAAATGGTGCGTATCAAAATCATCTGATAGAAACTGTCCCTGCTCTGTATGGTGGGATTTTGATGCAACATGGTGCTTGAAATGGCCGAATAAATCCTATTTGAAGAGTCTGCTGCCTGCTTAACTACATTTTCTGCTAGATGTTTTCCCCTTGGAAATAATTTAAATGGCTTTTAATAGTTTGTAGCTTATTTGTCTTTTTATATTTATTTTGTGTTTTTAAATTGCACTACTTAACCAAGAGACACAGAGGCACTTAACAAACAAGATGAGTGCTTTTCGTGTCATAGAACAAGGAGCAAACTCTGAAATATAACAGAACAAGAAAACAGTAGATCGATGAATAAAACTTGGAAAGGCGGTAAACAAGGATGACTCTTTTCAAGAGTCTTTGTTTTACCTAGTACTCGTCAGGTGAATACGGAATACATTAATCTTTTGTGTTGTTTTTTCCCTACACACTATGAGGTGAGCAAAAACTTCAAGAAATGTTCAGAAGTAATGTTTCATTTATTTGTGTTTGAAATAGTTTTTATCATTGACGTAATTCTTTTCGTGGTTTCGCACATGGGCGATGATATTCAGTTTGATTTTTATGAACGACAGTCATGACCGAAACTAAAAGGCATGCAATAGTCTGTCTTTTCTACTCAACCTTTTATGAAAAGGTAATGATTTACTATGCTGATAGAGTACCTGATATGAGGAGGATCCTGTTCCTAACAGCTTAATTTGTAAATTGTCAAAACTAATGACTAAACGGATTTCCTTTTTCTCTTAGTGCTATACATCTCAAGGCCTGAACCTTACAAGAGTAACTGTGGTAGATTGTAGCCTGCAAGTTATTTACGATACATTTGTTAAACCAGATAATGAAGTGATAGACTATAACACCAGGTATGTGAATTCTCATGTATAACTCCTCATGCACTGGTGACGGTCATATACAGTTGGTTCAACATCTTTGATCTGGTATTTTTTCGGTTAAAGTTTTTCTAACATATACCTGTGGAATAATGTGAAATCATTGATCACATGTATACTTTAATTCTATGTACGGTGATTGCGCTTATTTTGACGTCAGTGTCTGCCAATCTGTGCAAGCCCCATCATATTTAGAAATCTATTCTCTCAGCTCTTACAGTTTACTTTCATTTTATTTTCACATCTAGGATGATGAAAGCTATGGATTGTTTTCTTTTTACCAGTTAGTTTTCATATTCAACCATACAACTCTGCTTAATTTCTGATTACTTTTGTTGAGTGTTAGACGTTTTAGTATGTTCTTCTTTAAGGCCAAGTTGGGCATTTTTTTTTTATTTCAAAGATACTAGTAAGTTTATACTTTGCAGTCATGCCTACAATCAAAACTGTAAGATAGCATTGATCAAGCGAGTAGGCCATTTTCTTATAATTCAGACCTGCAAGATGAGATGGGGGAAACGCCAGATACATTACAATCCTCCTATGATAGTGAGGTTTGAATATTGACTTCTATCCACCTCCAGTCCATGAGTGTTGGAAATGGCATTCCTTGTTGACTGAGGTATGTACCCAGGCGAGGCAGGAACCACCACTCTGGTCAGGGTAAGCTAGATACACACTAAATGATAACCTGTGCTCACCTTGTGGTAGCTTGGCACAGAGAGGTCAGGTTTATCCAAAGAGGCAATGTGTATTTGTGCAACATATGCACACAGTAACACAATGAATACACAACAAAAAGACTCCACGCAAGTATATAAAAAAAGATTATATTATAAACTAAACAAGACCAAAGTGACAAAAATCTAATGTATAGAAGTTGAGATATTGTATTTTAAATATATAAATGCAGTAAAGCGCTTAGAAGCAAGTAGCGCAAAAAAGTTTACGTTAGGTCATGCTGGAGTGGGAAAAAAGTCAAAGTTTGGGCTGACCTCGTGGAACCGCAGGCCAGCTACAGGACCCACACAGGCCCCAGTGAACAAAGTACCTTTCCTGGTCGCAAGCAACAAAATTAGTCTATGTTCTCCACGCAGTGAAGGCAATGCGTCGGTTCCTCTTCATGCAGTCGGATTAATGTGTCAAAGTCGAGCCTCGCAGTTTGGACCATCGATCAGCGCTGCGTCATAGTCGAACCTTTTAGTCGGATCCTGCGTTGTCGTCGACCCACGCAGGGCAGTCTCCAGATCGACTCAGCATCAAAGGGCACTGCGTTGGTTGCGATTGGCGCAGTGGTGACTGTGCATTGATTTTGTAGCAACACAGCTGCAGAACCCACATCTGAGGCCCAGAACTGGAGAGGGCATCTCAGGCAAGGGTAGGACTCACAGATGGCCAGTCCGGCAGCACCAGCAGAATTGCAAGACGTCTTTTGTGTCCCTTAGACTTTAGAAAACAGGAGGCAAGCCCTTGGAGTTCACTTGGAGGGAAGGCAGGTTCCAGCTCTCCTTCAGCACAGTCAGGGAGCAGTAGGCAGCAGGGCAACACAAGAGAAAAGCAGGCCTTCCAAGTCTGCAGTCCAAAGATGAGTCCTTTAAGCAGCAAAGCAGTCCTTCTGACATAGGTCCAGTTCAAGATCCAGAAGTGTCTGCTTTTAGGGGGTCAGAGACCCAGTACTTATGCCCAAAACTGCCTTTGATGTGGTGGATGACTTCAAAGCAGCTCTCTGAAGTGCACAAGTATTCCTTTAAACCCAGTCCTGTCTGCCTGAGGGGGTGAACAGTCCTTTGTGTGGGGACAGGACACAGCCTATTCAAGTGAAGTGTTAGTCTCTCCCTTCCATCCTGGCCAGCCCATCAGAATGCAGATATATATAGATAGGTACTCATACACACCTATCCTTCTTGTGTTGTGGAGTGAATGCACAAAGTGTAGCCGTCATCCAGCCCAGACGTGTATTGGAGACAGGCTGCAAAGCACACAGAGTTATAAACACAGAGAAATGTCAGTTTTCTAAAGGTGGCATTTCTAAAATAGTAATGCTTCGCGCTAATCAACACATAGTGGGCCTAAAATTTGGAGCTGACGAGCATAAGATCAGTCTATATGCCGATGATGTCATTCTCTCGTTGACACGGGCCCGGCTGTCGTTCCCTGCGCTGATGACAGAACTTGCGTCCTTTGGGGCAACCTCCGGATTCAAAGTAAATCTGAGCAAATCGATGATTCTCAATCTGTCGCTCCCTGAGGCTGACGTGGACACCCTGCAGAGGGACTTCCCCTTCCAATGGACGCAGACCGACATCACTTATTTAGGATTTCGGCTTGCCCCGACCATCGCACGGACGGTGGCGCTGAACTATGCCCTGCTGCTAGAAAACACGGCCAAGGCGCTGGACGCCTGGTCACGGCTGCGGCTGGCATGGTTCGGGAGGATAGCGGCGGTGAAGATGACGATCCTGCCACGTATCCTGTACTTATTTCAAATGCTCCCGCTAACACCACCACAAGGGGCGCTTAAGAAATTACAATCCCTCATTAATAAGTTCGTCTGGGAGGGACGGAAACCCGGCTCTCCCTGAAGCAGATGGTTAGCCCGAAATCGAAAGGGGGCCTGGGACTACCACTAATAGAAGGCTACTATCAAGCGTCCTGTCTCCGGTATCTCATTGAATGGAACAGGCCGGAGTCCAGTAAGCACTGGAACTTTATGGATCAAACAGTGGCAGGTATCAATATTTGGAGAGAGCTATGGCTGCCTCGGAAACACAGGGCATGGGGATTGTATTCTTCTCCGGTGACCTCACCTACCCTCAGGGTTTGGGACAGAGTGGCGGTGGCAAAGGGCTGGACGACCTTCCCCTCGCCTATGACCCCCATTGTAGATAACCCGGACTTTGTACCAGGAAAAGCCTCAACGGTGTTCCACAGATGGCGGGAAGCAGGATGTAAAAGGGTAGGGTTTCTATTCGACTTAGAAGGGGTAATTCCCTTTAAACAGCTGCGAGAAGATTATGACCTCCCGGCGAAGGATGCCTTTGCTTACGCGCAGGTTTGTCACTGGGTCACTAAGCCTGCTAACTGTACACACATGTCAAGGCCCCTTTCGGCGTTTGAGCGATGGGTGGTGGGTAAGACGGATGACCGGCGGCTGATCTCGGAGCTATATGCGCTGCTGCAGGAGCGTCCTGGGGAGCACAGAGCGAAAGCTCAGGTGCGATGGGAGACAGAACTGGGTAAGCCCCTAACCTTCAAAGAGTGGGAGTACATTCTCTATAGGGCGCACCACACTGCTCGCAGCACGACGGGCACGGAGGCAGCATTCAAGGTGACCTCCTACTGGTATTATACTCCAGCTCGGGTGCATACCTGGAACAAAAACAAAACAGACCAGTGTTGGAGAGGCTGCGGAATGACAGGGACGCTAGCACACCTCTTATGGCACTGCCCGAAACTACATCGATATTGGACGGCAGTGCTAAATGATATAGATGCAGTTTTCCAGATTGCGCTACCCCGCTCACCAGAGTATACGCTTTTGGGTCTCCCGCATGCGAAAAGTTTCCCGCTGCGCACTATACAGGGCAGGCAGATAGCGCTGGCGCTTCTGGCAGCTAGACAAGTTCTCTTGGCTTCGTGGGGCACGACTAAGCAGCCGGAGGTGAGAGCTTGGGTATACAGACTTTGGCAGTTGCTAGCTATGGAACGAATGTCCATGACAGTGGAGGGGACGGGGCGGGAGTTCCCAACAGTGTGGACGCCCTTCCTAGGCTTACTTACCAAAGATCTCAGAGAAGTGACGTGTCCAAAATACCTGCAGATCCTGCGATTGATCCCCCTGGAGCCCCTGGGCTCTACCTCATCGTGAATACAGTAACTGGGCTCACCAAAGGAATGAGGGTTCTCAGGCCTTAGTATGTGTTACATAGCAGAAGCTGATGCGGAGGAGGGTGGGTGGGTGGGAGGAGGAACAGGGAGGAGGGAGGGGGTTGTTGTTTGGGTTTTGTATTTTATTTGGTTTTTGTTTAGTTAAATAGATGGTTTTTAGTAACATTTTGAAAATGGAATTATAGTATTGCCTTCGCACGGCACATAGTCATGCCCGGCCTCCGGGTTGTGAAGTTAAGAATTGAAATGTATATTGGGCTTCGCTCTGCCGGCTTTGAGTTGTAGGCAGTAAGCTGTGTTCATCGCTTGCTTATTCCGTTAATAAAAATGATTGAACATAAAATAGTAATGCTAAATCACAGTTTACCAGTAAGGACGATTTGCCATTACCATACCAAACATATGAAGCATGAAAAAGCAACTCTCCTCTGATAAGGAACTACAGCTTAAAAGTGTATTAAGGAATTCCAAATGCTAACCTATGACCTATAAGCCTCAGTGAGGAAAAACGAAATAGGCTCTTTGTCACTACCAGGACATGCAAAACATACCAGTACATGTCTTTTTTTTTTTTTTAAACCATATTTTATTGGCATTTAAACAGTGCTGACACATACATTGATATGATTGACTGGTTCTCTTAACAGGTGTGCATGATGCTCTGTTAATATTCTCTAGTATGCGTTCGCCAACAGTCCCGCAAAAACAAAACTGTCCCCCCCTTGAGTTGCATTCTAATAGATAGGCTGTGGTGCCCGTTTGCCATCAGGTGCCTGTGCATGGGGGTCTCGGAGGTCGTGTGGTGCAGTGCCAGAGCTTCTGGCTGCTTTAAGCCGGTTGTCTCTCCTGTTCATTGTCTGGGTCCACTTCTGCCACTCTAGGAGTGCCCGCCCCACTAATATCCTCCTGTCCAGTCGCTACCAGCTCACATACTAGGCTTTCCCAGGCTCTGGCCCTTTCCATTATGCCTATTCCCTGGCTGGCCTCTCGGAGTAGTAACCTGCCTTCTGCTCCCGCCCATCTCTCGAGCTCCCTCTTCCAGGTGGTGATCTGTGGTCCTCTTGGGGCCTTCCAGTTCCTGGCTATCTCCCTCTTGACTAGGACATAGGCCAGATACTGAAACTTTCCCGTCACCTTGTTTTTGGCTGTATGAGGAAACCACCCCAAGAGGAAGTGTTCTGGGGTCTGTGGAAGCTCCTTGTCAACCAAGTCGCCTATTACCTGCCGTATTTCCCCCCAAAAGACCTGCAATAGTGGGCAGTCCCAGAACATATGGAGTATGTGCGCCTCTCTCTCTCCCCGCATCTCGGGCAGGCCGCTGATTCCAGACCAAAATGTTTTCTAATGCGGGCCGGCGTTAAATACGCTCTATGCAGCACATAGTAGTTAATTAATTTAAATCGTGCATTCCTGGACGCTTTTGGGGCACGTTCTAGGATTTTGTCCCACTCTCCCTCTGGTATCTGTTTACCTAGGTCTTCCTCCCATTGCAGCCGCAAGCGCTCTAACGGCTGTTGCATATCCTTCTGTATTGCCTTATAGAGGCAGGACACCGTCTTAATTCTTCCTGCCGAAAGCGCGACATACCTGCACTCCGCCAGCGCTCGCGGCTCCGCACCCACAACATACCAGTACATGTCTTAGCTTTCATTTACATAGCACCCTGCCCTTAGGGCTACCTAGGGCCTACCTTGGAGGTGACCTATGTGTCATAAAAGGGGAGTTTCAATCTTGGCAAGTAGTTTTAAATGCCAAGTCGAAGTGGCAGTAAACTGCACACACAGGCCCTGCAGTGGCAGGCCTGAGACCGGTTTGAAAGGCTATTTATGTGGTGGCACAATCAGTGGTGCAGGCCCACTAGTAGCATTTAACTTACAGGCCCTGGGTATCACATAGCCCATGGGGACATTGTTGTTTTCCCTAAGTTAGCATGAGCGCACTGCAGCTTGCCTGCTGCTTTGCGCACGTTACTACACGACTTTATTTTTGCAATAACTTCTATGGCTGTTTTCACATGAGAATTCATTGCGGTGTTCACTCTTTGCAGGTTCCTGGGATTTTGACTGAACAGTGTGAGTAAGGGCGAACAACAATGCACCTTATTTTGTTCTGGCCAGGCCTCAGCCCTTAGACAAAACATACCGATGCAGCTGTTTGGACAACGTGCTTTGGTTTTATTGGAATACACAAATAGGTAGCAGAATCTTGGAGAGGGACTTTTCCAGGGAGAAGAGCGAGACAGCACCTATGATGTAGATCTACCATCTATAGGCTAAGGTATGGGGTCTGCTGACAAAGCCCAGAGTTCTCCAATTTATAATAATACTGCTTCTTAGCAAGGGCAGGGAGGTTAGGCTCTATTGTCTTTCCATGATGACATCTCCCTTCATGATTTGTGGACTAGCTGCTAGGCTGACTGTATTTGTACTATGCATTTTCCTGCTTGTTGTGGCACGTGTACTGCATGTTGAGGCACGTTAGTTAAAATAAATATTTTAAACTGTTTTGTGTCCCTGTCAGATCTTATTGTAGACAAGTACAAGGGAAACAACCGTTACAACACATGCTTTTACCCCGTATGCCATTACAACGAAAATGGCTTGCTATAGGGGGTATAAGGTGTTGGATTTAACTCCAACACCTTCCCTACTTTTGCACAGACTGGAGTTGGAATAGTAAATTATACTATTCCAAACTCCAGCGCACCCCGACAACAAGTCGGGGGGGGAAAAAATTGCATTGTAACGGCATGCAGGGTAAAAACATAAGTTGTTACGCCGTACTGTTTTGCGCTGCCGTTATATTAGTTGCTTTCATTATTAACATGGCACAACCGGTCGCTATTGTGGCACCTAAACGCGCTGTGGTTACAGCTTACTTAACTCAACACGGAGTCCCCAAAGCAGGGGCAAATATTTTCGTAGTTGAGGCTGATCCCGCTAACGAAGTGTTCTATTCTTGGGTTACGTTTCCAGCTGTAGATGCAAATGATAATTTGTTTCATGAATATACGCCCGCTGCTCCTCCAGCAGCGTATAGTCCTTATGCATTAATTGAAGTTCCGTTGATGACCTGGGAACATACCATTTGGTTTAATGGTGCCCTTCCTCACCCTGTTTCTTTTGTTCGAATGGGCCCCTTGTCTATCGATGGGGCCACTTGGCCTGTTTTGGCAGGTTTTACACCGCATCCAAATTATCTGAATGTTACTGTCGCAGAGCTACGTATATTGTACACACAATTGGTTCATCTTCATGGACATGTCATACATTTTGTCACGTGCCCTACCGGCAGCTCCGGGTGGAGCTGCTCCTCTGCCATCTGTACACGGCAGTGGCATTGTGATTAGTCCCATCATGATTTATTTGGTGATGGGCAAACGTCCTCAAAATCGTGATGACTTGTCTTTTTGGCTTGCACAAAAATTTGAGCAGCTTGAGGCGGTTTTTCCACATACGACTGCTGTTGAAAAACACAGGATCCTTACAATGAGTATGCCGAGTGTTCTGATTCCATCTTTGGCTGACTGCACCACCTGGGGGACGGTGTTTGCTTCAGTGTATATACTGTGCTTTGGCTCCCCCTCCTTGAGCGATCTGTCGAGCGTTCTCAAGAAGGTACAGGATGAGCACAGGACTGCTCCAACCTGGATTTGGGGATGAAGTTAGTGGAAATGTTCCCTATTGTCTCCGATATGATTCTGGCCAATATTAAAGGTAAGGCAGTATGCTTACAAGTACGTCAACGCCTGGTGGGGGTGGCGGAAGTGGATCGGCAGCGACAGTTGGCGATTATTATTGCGGATGTGTACACATCTTTGGGTCGCAATAAGTTGGGAATTCAGCCATTTACACAGGCACAGAGTAAACTCCCTCCTGGTAAGGAGGGTCGTCCAGTCTTTCCTAAAAAGGCTTGGAACAAGATCCAGCGGCAGCAACAACAGAAGCCTGGTTCATTTGCAGGTTTGCCTCCACCTGACGCTTCTGAGCGTAGATATGATTTGCGTGACCACTCGAAAATTAAGACACCCGAGAGGTTCCAGGTTCCTGATCCTCGTTCTCCTCGTTCCTTTCAGGAATCGTTGGAGCAACAGTTCGGCGGAGGAGGGTGTCCGGATCGCAGACTAGGCAAGTCTGTGCAAGCAAGACTTGACCCGCAGCGCCAGTTTGATGTAAAAGTCAAGCAGGAGGTACCACCTCAATTTCGTGCCCCATTTCAGAAGAAAAAAAGTTGCCGCTTTGACTGCAAAGTATGCCTCAGACGGTGAGAACCCTGCCCCCTGACAGGAGTTGGGCAGTAACCCTCCACAACAGCGCGGCGGAGGTTACCATAGTGCGGCAGACATTCCACCAGCGTCTGGAGGCGAAAGCAACTGACACTATTATTACCGCAGAAACAGCTGATACTCTAGTTGCTCCTCCTGATAGGCTTTATGAAGTGAGCCTCCAAATTGAAGGTGATATTAAACGACCGATTAAAGCGGTCTATTGGGAGAATCTGACTTCGTCTTATGATATTTTATTGGCGACGGTTGATTGGCCTCCCCCTTTTGTCTTAGCTTCCTCCAGAGGGGAAGATGTTATTCTACCCAGTTTTTTGCAATACATACCTGATGAAGAAAAAATTGCTTAGGCCTCGAAGTGGGCATAGCCCTTCGCTCCGGCGTTCTATCGCAATCAGGCGGATTGGTACGAGGATTCCCCGGTACATGTGATTCCTTTGCATTCTACACTTCAGCCCCAACCGCAGTATTCAATTAAACGTAACGCAAAAGCGTCCATGAGTGACATTTTGATACAATTGGAATATCAGGGTGTGATTGAACCCTGTGTTTCATCGATGAATTATCCTTTTTCCAATTTTGAAACCGGATGGTTCATATGGTATAGTTTTAGATTACAGGCATTTGAACAGTCATGTTCGTACCTTTGCGGTACAGAACACTCATAGCTCTGCGTTAGTAGACAACATTGTTCGCAAAAAATATAAAACAACTTTGGATATTTCAAACGGCTTCCAGCCATTCGTTGGCACCGGAGAGCTGTGATTTGACCGCATTCAGTGTTAGGCAATCAGCTACACTATGCGAGATTGTCTATGGGATATACGAATAGCCCAGGCGTGTTTGCGGCACGCATTGTTTCAATTTTACATGAGATTGACCCTGATGCCTTCTCGAATGTCGATGACATTTATTTGACGGATGATGATATGACTCCGCATCTTATTTGCGTGGATCGCATAGTCACACATTTTGAGAAGTTAGGCTACAAATGTAATTTTGCAAAATCGCACATTGCCTCTCTGGCAGTACTTTTCCTCAATAACAAAGGTTGGGGTTGGCCCCCCACTTTTTGGAGAAATGTGCTCAATTACAGCCTCCAGCTACCCTTAAAAAATTGCAGTCTTTGCTGGGTTTTTTTAATTTGGAAGAACTTACATTCCTGATTATGTCGAACGTATCAAACCGCTATACGCGTTCATACAACCCTCTTTTTCGTCTTCCAGTTGGCTTCCGGAACATACAGCCATACTTAGGTCTTTGCAGTCTGATCTGCTTGCGACTCAATTCTTGTTAACGAGCGAATACTAATTTGGTCATACGGATTGTACCAGGGGCATTAGGATTCACTTGTGACTTTCAATGAAGGGGACACCGTCCTCATTGCATATAAATCGCATTTGTATGCTCCAGCTGAGATGCGTTTCTCTTTAACTCTCATCGCAGCAACGGCCTCTGCTCCCCCTGTAGCAGGTGGATTGGTGGGACGGCCTGCAAGGTTTCTCCTATTTACACACGAGGCTCCGCCAGATGGCTCCCTGCCCTTGTCTATCGTATACATGCAGGATTACTATCAGTGACTACCTCAGTACATCAGGAAAGGTCACCAGCAATAATGTTAAAGGAAAAAAAAAAGCGTCATCAGTTTTAATTTTGAATGCCCGCATGTGCTATGGCAGTCATATAGACAGTGCCTCCTGACACCTAGGAAATAATATCAGTAATAGGAATCCCTTTATGCAGCATGAATTGCAATTTAACTATTAACTTTATATTTATTTTGTTCATTCAAGCATCAGCCTCTCAGTCCTAAAAATACACGCATTTACTTTTAAATCCATTCTTTTCGGTTTTGGAAGCATACCTATTTCAACCAAATATTTTCGTTTACTACGTTGGGCTGCACACAGGGGAACTACTCACAGGTAGATGGAGAGCTGCCAATAGCTCCCGAGCTGCTTTTTGGAGGACCCCGAGTTGGAGTATACCAGCTGTGTTCCCGGCCACAGTCACGTAGTGCAGCATTACATGGTACCACAGACAATGTTCCTTAGGCACCTCACTCATTCTTCTAGCACAAAAGTGACAGAAAAGCTGACCAGTATATCACCACAAGAGGAACAGTCGGTACCTGACCCACACATCACAATCTGCCACACGCTAGCATACGAGTAGTCACAGTATAGTAAAGAACTGTTCATCAGAACAGCAGTGTTCTGAGTTGCAAATGCTGGTTTTGATTAACAAAGGAAGCCACTGGGCTGCCGTAACCCATGCCTGCTGTGTGCAAGGGCATTTGAGGAACATTACTAGGGCACTCCCAGTAGGCCCCACACAAATCTATGTTCTCCAATGTGATCACTGAGGGCCAACAGCAATGGGACCATCCACTGTGTTGCACTGCTGTCTTGCAGACTCATGTCACCACTTACCTGTAGATGAACCTTTACACATGTGGTAGCCACTCTACCAGGTGGCTCGCAACCCCAGCTAGTCTGGCCTGCACGGTGGAGGCTACAACTCACCCCACTCTGGCTCCAGCTTCCCTGCGCTGCTCTCCAGGGCCATATTGATTTCTCAATGAGCTCCTGCTTAGCTATTTGGTGTCTGATGTATAAACTATGGATCCTGCGCCACAAGGCAGTCCAGCTGTTGCTCCATGCCCAGGTACTAGCAGATCATTAGCATTCCCTGGAGGCTCAGGGCGCCCTGTCGGATCACCCCCACATACTGCCGAACATGTATAATCAATGTGTAGCCAACTGGTGTAGGCGCTCCATCAGTTTTATTGGGCTATGATGCCTGGTTCACGGAATAACAGCTGAATTGTGGAGAGTTCGGCAAAAGCTTTGGGGATTTTCTTGCGGTCTGTCACCTTGCTGAACACACCCCCTTTCTTATTGCTGAAATATGTTAGTTGTGTATATTTGATATCATCTTTGGCATTTTATCAAGTGTAAATGTGTTATACATGGTCATAAGCACGTAAATCTACTTTGTCACATTGAAAAAATCCAGTGCTTCTCAAGTTTAATTTGTCAGCTGTTTGTTTTTAATGACTTGTGCATTCTTCGCATCTTCTCATATCTGTTGCAGATTTTCTGGGGTAACAGAAGATGACCTAAAGAATGTAACTACAACAATTAGGGATGTACAAGCAATAATGCTGAACTTGCTAAGTTCCAACACTATTTTGATTGGACACAGTCTAGAAAACGATCTCTTTGCTCTTAAGGTAATAATCATCTTGATAGGTCTTAAATCATTAAACTGATGGTGATATTTTATATTTGTGTACATGCTTTTATTACTAATGTAGTAATGTATGTGAGGAATATCACTTTTAGGGATTTTGCACTTTGCAGAGAGATTTCTAAATACCAATTATGTAGATAACAAGCATTGGCAAAGCTGATAGTTTCTGACCTTAGCAAGCCTGCAATTTTTTTTTTTTTTTACAAGCATATGAAAGAAGTTAAAAGTAATGTAAAGACAAAATGCTGGAATATGCTTCCAAAAACAATTAACCCATTAACTACTGGGCATTCACTCCCCACCCCTCCCTCTCCTAGGGCTGAGCCCCTTTTTGGCGATTTGGGGGCGTTCGTGCTTGGATCTCCATAACTTTCTGTTCACGTAACATATCTATGCCAAGTTTGCGTCCTGTTTTTTCCAACATCTTGGGGATTCTAATAGCACCCAGGGTATGTGGATTCCCCTAGAGGGGACTTGGAAATTAACCAAAATATAGCAACATTTTTAGTTTTTGGGGAAAAAGGTGCTCTGGATAATGGTCTGCTTTTTTTCATAAAAAATCACCAACAAACCGTTTGTAATGTTAAAGTTACCATCTTCCCAGCTTTGAGGAATCAAAAACCCAAATTTGTTTGCCAACGTTTTGGCATTTTTCAAAGAGGTAGCCTATTTTTGTGCTCTCAACCTACTTTCAGTTTGTGATGGAAACTAGTATGAAACCCCTGGGTGATCCATAAAAGCTATATACTTCTTGAAAGTAGGCAAAATTTCGAAATTCAGCAAGGGGTCATATGTGTGGATTTCTCAAAGTTTTCCTGAAGAAACTAACTGTTGAAATATGAAATAGTGAAAACGAGAAGGGAAAAAACAGCCATTTATGACAATGTTTTAAACTGTAACTTTTTGTCACGATGGCCGATTTACAAAAGCAAAGTACCATTATGTTCACTATACCCGTTTGGTTGTGGGGGATATATAGGGTATGTAGGTTCTCCAAGAGCCCAAAGTACCCAGATCCAGCAACTGAGCTGTACCGTACAATAGTTTTTCATTATGTAGTGAGTATAGACCAACTCATGTAGAGAGAAAATGGGTATCAAGGTAACGTATGTAATTCAGAAATGGGCACAGGATATGGAGTTTAGGTGCAGTTATTTGTACATCTCTGAACGAGCATATGATTTAGATTGTAGTTTTCAAAATGTCTTTTTCTTACACACTGGCTTGCATTGGAATGGCAGTAAGAACAAATATCCTACTATTCTATGCTCCCATGTGTCTTAAAATAAAATTGGTACCTCAGTTGTGTGGGTAGGCCTACTACTGACAATATGAAACAGCCCAAAACACAACATGGATACATCACATTTGTCCACTCAAAACGTACCCTTTTTTTGCAAAGTGGGTAGGTGTGGATTTTGGGTTGCTCTGGCACCTAGGGAAACTTAGCAAACCTGTACATTTTTGAAAACTAGACACCTAGGGGAATCCAGGATGGGAAGACCTGGGTGGCTCTCACAAGGTTGTATTACTCAAAATTCCTTGCAAACCTCAAACTGTGACTAAAAAACAAATTTTCCTCAAATTTCTGAAAAGGAATGTTCTGGAATCTGTGTGAAGCCACAAACTTCCTTCCACTCAGCATTCCTCTAAGTCTTCTTATAAAAATGGTACTACACTTGTGTGGGTAGATCTAGTACTGGCGACAGGAAACTGCCCAAAATGCAACATGTTATGTTATTTTAATTTTATAAGGCGCACAGCTACCCTAGGGTTTCCCGGCGCCGCCTGAAAGGAGCCAACGCAGACAGAAGGGATCTACATGTTGAATAGCCAAGTTTTTAAGCCCCTTCGGAAGTTCTCATACGACGATTCAATTCGAAGATCAATCGGAAGGGAGTTCCATAAGGAGGGGCCCAGATGGGAGAAAGAACGATCGCCCATGCGCACTAGTCTCGTTCTAGGAACAATAAACTTGGCCTGGGTGACTGAGCGCAGAGCACGAGATGGCACATAAGGATGAACAAGAGTCTTCAAGTAAGGAGGTGCCTTTCCAGATTTTATCTTGAACTTAAGACTCAGTGCTTTAAACTTAATGCGGCTTTCAATCCTGAGCCAATGAAGATCCCGAAGTGAACTGGAAATGGGAGCAGTTTTAGGTAACTTGCAAAGCAGCCTCGCAGCAGCATTCTGCGCTAGTTGTAGCTTGCGTAACACCTCCTTGGCGGCACCCAGATACAAGATGTTGCTGTAGTCCAGTCTTGAGGTGATAAGAGCCTGGACCACCATACGTTGGGTAGAGGAAGGCAACATCCATAAGATTTTTTTTTTAGCCATCTAAGGATTGTGAAGCAAGTCGAGGCTACTCTCACTGCTTGCTGCTTCATGGACAGTTGGTTATCAATTAAGACACCCACATCACATTTTTCCACTCAAAACTGGCCTGTTTTTGCAAACTGGGTGGCTGTGGGTTTTGGACCCTAGCTCAGCCGGCACATAGGGAAACCTAGCAAACCTATTATTTTTTTAAAAACTAGACATCTAGGGGAATCCAGGATGGGGTGACTTGTTTGGCTCTCACCAGGTTGTTTTTCCCAGAATCCCTTGTAAACCTTAAACTTTGACCAAAAAACAAAATGTCCTCACATTTCTGTGATTGAATGTTCTGGAATCTGCGGGGAAACACACATTTCCTTCTACCCAGCATTCTTCTAAGTTTTCTGATAAAAATGGTGCCTCACTTGTGTGGGTAGGCCTAGTGCCCGCAACAGCGAACAGCCCAAAAGCAAGATGGATACATCACATTTTCACATTTTTCCACTCAAAACTGACCCGCTTTTTGCAAAATGGGTAGCTGAGGATTTTGAGCCCTAACTCCGGCGGCACCTAGCAAAACCCAACAAAGCTTCACATTTTTGAAAACTAAACACCTAGGGGAGTACAGGGAGGTGCATCTTGTGTGGATCCTATGAGGTTTTTTTACCCACAATGCCATGCAAACCTCAAACTTTGCCTGAAATGATGCAGTTCCCTTACATTTCTATGATGGAAACATCGGGAATCCAGTGGAAACCATAAAATTCCTACCACTCCGCATTATCCCACTTGTGGCGATAAAAAGGCTGCCCCTCTTGTGTGGCTGGGCCTAGTTCCTGCGACAGGAACTTATCAAACCAAGGTCAATGGGAGCCGTTGCATGGGGACTCCTATTGCCCCCCCAGTGGGCTTTTTGCCCCCCAGGAGCAAATTGGGGATAATTACCCCAATCAGTTGTCCCATTTAGTTGGGGTGGTGGCATGGCCTTGCCCATGCATGGCAGCCCTCATTCCTTTATATTGTATATAATTAAATGACCCTGGTGCCTAGTGGGCTTTCAGCCCTCCAGAGGACAGATCAGGGGTAATTGTCCCAATCTGCCACCCACGAAGGCAGAAAGACTGTTGCCCCATTTTGTTGGGGGTGGGGAATGACCATGCCCGGCAGCCCCCACCCCAATATTTTAATAATATTAAAAATTTCGTCAATCCCCCCCCCCTCGTGGGATTATTGCCCCAATATACCCCTGGGGGGGGCAGAAAGACTGTTGCCCCCATTAGTTCGGGCATATCCATTTCCACCGTAATATTTTATAATTTAAAAAAAAAAAAAACTTTTCCTGGAGTCTAGTGGGCTTTCTGCCCCAGTAGGGGGCAAATATGAGGTACTTACTCCATCTTCCCCCTATCCCCCCCACCCCCCAGGGAGGCAGAAAGACTGCTGCATCTTTTATTTGGGGTGGGGGCATAGCCATGCCTATGCTTGGCAGCCCCTACCCAGATATTTAAAAACAAAAAAATCTCAGGCTTTCAGTGGACTTTCTGGCACGGGGGGGCAGATTGAGGGTAATTACCCCAATCTCTTGCCCCATTAGTTGGAATGGCAGCATGGCCATGCCCATGCTGTGGAGCCCTCACTCCTTTCTATCTAGATAAACATCACCTTGGTGGGGGGGGGGGAAGAAAGACTAAAATGAAATAATTGCCTAAAGGGGAGCACAAGCCCCTCCTCAAGGGGCCGCTCCCCCATCCCTGGTGTCTAGTGAGTGGACCCCTGCTTGGGGATCGCTCTCCTGCTGCAATCCCCAAACAGGGATCCACTGGGCAGAGGTACCATTGGAACGGGAAGATTCTCCCCTTTTCCAGTGGTACATCTGCAGCTAGATTCAGTGCTCGAGGGGCTAAGATAGTACCCCCGAGCGCTGATTCAGTCAAATGAAAACAAGCCCATCGGTTCATTTTAATATCTCGTTTGCTGCAGTGACATCCGCGCGCCCTGCTCTTCCCGAGCAGCCTGATGAAAACAAAAAATTAAAGGACTCCCTCTGGTCCAGAGCACAAGAGGGGCCTTTAAGAGCCTACCCTGTGCCGACCAATGGCTGACTCCCGCACTGGGGAGGTAGTGCGGAGTTCGGCCATTGGCCGACTGCTGCACTTAAAAGTTTAACAATGACCCATTCCAAAAATAAATTTAACGTGAAAGGAAAGTGTCATCAGTTAAGTAGACTACTTTTGTAGGCAGGTGTCCCATGTGTAAATGCAAATTTCTTCATTCACAGTGGAGAGAGTCAATAGCTGAAGTGGACAGAACTATTGGCCATGCTGTATACTGTGTTGGGCAGAACCAAAATGTGAATGGCATTTCAACAGCTAAAGGGACTCTAAACAATTGTTGAATAAATGATTTTATCATCCAGCATCCGAGTTAACTTAATTTCTGGGACTCTTACTTGGTTCTTAGCTGTTGCCAAATTTATATATTCTAATAAAAATAAAATCAATATTGAGTACAAATAAGGTCTGGTAGCACCTACTTCTCTGAATAAGTTTGCTAAAAATATATTTGGTCACAACCCATAAATACTTCACATCAAAGTTATTATGTTAATCATAGCATGTAGTCTAGATAAACAATACACATTTAATGACCACAAACAATTATAATAATACTAACAAGTATCTAAATGGCATTTTTTGTTGGTAATCAAAATTTGGTAGATATCCAAAAGCCCAGCAAGGGAGAAGGACACGCCAACGGTGCGGTGCGGTCCTGTGGTGGCCTGACTCCTACACTTACAAGACTACATATTGCGACAGGCCCTCATGACGGTCCTCTTTCAGGTGGAAAACGGTCTCTATTTTCTCAAATTTTACAGCAGCAGTCCTAAAGCTAAGGGCTTCGTTCCTTACAGCCAAGAGGAAGCTGCGAGAACTTGCTTTTCCCTGTGCCTTACTCTTCCTTGCCAAGCTCCACATACAACGGGACAGCAAATCAATAGTCTTTGACACTCTGGCGGCATGGAAATGGCTTGACGACTATAATGCAGTGGGTCAGTTGGATCACAGAGATTATCTGCCTGCGCCCCAGCATTGCAAGTGCCCCAGCTCCAGGAGACAACGTGCCACGCGGCAATCTCAATGTCCGGCCGAGGCGGGCAGGGACCAGACTGTGGCCGCGGCTGCTCAGATGGGGCACGTCTGAGTGTAATTGAGAGATGCGGCCGCTTCTGGCAACAGTATTGGCTCTGGAACTGAAAGCGTCGCTGGCTCCAACTGCAGCACCCTTCTACCAAAGATAACACCTCAATCTGTGGACAATCCTGTCTGGCACAATCTACCTGTCTTTCCTGCAGTAGGCGATCGCTCCTACTGCCTACTCTTTTTCACTCTTCTCCACCGAACTGGGTGGGAAGGTCTCCTTTCTAAATGTGGATTCTGTGTCGGTTTCTCACTCCTCCCCCCCAATAATCTTGAGTAATGGTCCTTTAGGATCTCACTGAATAAGGATAAGTGTTTACACCATTGTTCAGTGTTTGGCTGTGCACGGTGGCGCATCTGGGGGGGTGCAGTTGGAGTATGTTATTGTTGATATGCCCCCATTGTGGGGGAAACGTTTGTTTCTGTTCTGCATTAAATTTACACAGGGCTGAACTGCATTTTTCTACATTTACAATTCACACTGGTGGAGGACACAGACTGGGTGGTGTGGGTTGTGGGCTTACCGAATTGCAGTCATTTACATGGCTAGTACCAACTCAGTTATTGGACTGATCACTTGGAATGTTAGGGGGTTCGACTACCCCCTCCCCCTCCAAGGGACAGAAGGTCCAAATGTATCTTAAGCGGGGGAACGTCCGCATAACCTTCCTTCAGAATACTCATTTAACAAAAGAGTAGGGGCTCGCCCTGCAGAAGCGCTGGAGGGGAAAGTTTTATGCTTCAGCGTATAATGCATTCTCCAAAGGGGTACTGAAGGGAGTCTTCCCCAAGACCCCATTCCTACCACAGATGGAGCTCATAGACCCTAATGGTTGATATGTATTTTGGTAGGGTAATTAGATCGCAAGGATGTAGCATTAGCGAACATATATGCTCCTAGTATGGGACTGCTGCCCTTCCTCTTCTCCCTTAACCCTCTCATTGCACTGCTCCAACATTACCTGCTACTTTAACTGTGTGGCAGGTCCTGACTTGGCTAGGTCACACCCCTCTTACCCACATCTCCGACTCCTAAAACAGCTTGATTGTTCTGTCTATGGAGGGATAGCTGGGGACTGATTGATACCCGAAGGGCCCAAAATTCATGGGGTGGTACTTATTCCTGTTACTCTGGTATGAAAGAGCTGTCATTTCACGGGACACTTTTCTCTGTTCCACAGACGTCCATGTGAGAGCCAGGGTAATTGAATACCTAGAGAAGACATACTCTGACCATAACCCATTGCTATTGACATGTGACTGGATTGCGGACAGATCCTGCATTCCAAACTGGAAGCTTAATGTAATGACCCTCAACCACCAAATCTTTAGGATGACCCTGGGCGACATTATCAGTAATTATTTTAGGGAAAACACAGGCACGGCCTCCTCTCCACTGGTGGAGTGGGAAGCATTTAAATCAGTTAAATGTGGTCACTGCATCTGATAGAGACTAATAGCTGCAGATTCCTTACTTTAGAATATTCCCCAGGTGTCAGACTGGATCCAGAAGCGTTTGGTGAGCAATATCCCAGTACGCCGGTAGGTGGCGTCGTTTGGCTTAGTGTGGCATCTTCTGCACCCAAAGTGACATGCATGCGGTGCTTTTATGCCACCCTAGCGTACTGATTACAGTTCTTTGCTTTCTGTGCCAGTCAGCGCAGTTCCGGCGAGAGCTACCCCAGTCACTTTTTGACTGACCCTTTTTCGACCTTTTGTCGAAGGTTTTGTGAGAGACTGTCTCCTGATGTGAAGGATGTCCACCAGAAAGGCAGGTTTTAAACCATATGACGCCTGTCACTGGCAGATTTCAGTAACAGACCCGCACTTGGTTTGTCCTGTGTGTCTGGAGCGAGATCATGATGCCAAGACATGCAAGGATTGCTGCACCATGCATGCTAGCCGCGCCTTGCTGCCCAACGTTGACAGATTTCTTAACACTTCAGATCTTGGTCGCACGGAAGGTCCTGAGATAGTTTGCGAAGTCATACCCGGTGATCGTCGTCCCACTCTGTCATCTGGAATAGTCATCGATGAGGTCTTCGACTTCATCGTGCAAGACTTTGGAGGAGTCGCGGGCTGTCTGCACTTTAGGCCTAGCTTTCTGGTGGAGTATGTACCTGGGCTGTCTCCCTGCCTCCCTGAATTTCTGTGAGCCAAATTTGATGAGGCCATGCACCTCATCTTTAGGTGTCCCGATCCCTCTGGGCACCCTCTGGCCCCATGTAGGGGCCCCTACTGACCTACAGCCAGGTCCAGGCCTCCACTTTCAGAATCAACCCTGGCGCAATCCCTACCACTCCACCGTAACTGGATCCAAAAGGCTGGATGCCTTGGGAAGAGGATGTTTTTTTTTCTGACAGCCTGGCACTGCGGTCGGTAAACAGTGTGTGCCTCTTGCGTCGATACTCCCAGCCGATCTGGGATTCTGTTGCGCAAGTGCTACCCATGGTGTTGAAAGTGGCCCGAGCCATAATCTCTCAAGCAGCTGCTGATGGGAAGGATGCAGCCAAGTTCACAGTGTGATGTGGGCTGGACATGACAGACTCGCGGTGCAGATCAATTTAATCATCAATGGCCTTTAGGTGCCATGTCTGGTGTGAGAATGACTGACTTTTCTGGGGATGTCCAGGCCTTGCTTTTTGACATGCCCTTTGATGGCTGCTGTCTCTTCGGAGAGAACGTGGAATCAACGCTGGAGGGGTTCAAGGACAGCAGGTCGATGGCCACGTCCTTGGGCCTTTCCATGGTCCCTTGCCAACCTCAGTCCGCCTTCCGCCACTTTTGAAAGCCACGGAAGGGGCTTCCAAATGCGTCTCTACACTCCCAGCCAACACAGCCAGCAAGCTTGGCAATCCTTTTGTGGCCAAGGACACGGTTCCCACAGACTCACAGGCAGCCTTGCCCTTCTGCCAGGAGATTGCAGCGGACTTTTTTCATATTGTGTGCAATGTCCGGCCCTCACGTCTTTCTGGGAAATGGTGGTGACTCTCATTAACTCCGCCATTGGACGCCATATATCCAAATTCTCATCGGGTTGTCTCTTGAGACTCTTCCCCTAAAACGAAAGCTAATATGATCAGCTTGAAATTTGCGGATCTAGCCTTGATTCTGGCATGTCAGATCACCATGTCTTTGAAATCTCCTAGATGACCTGCAGTCCAAGGGTGGGAAAAATAATTAACCAAATGGGCTACTTGTGAGAGTGCAATACTAAAATCTGAGCTGTAGAAAAGGCTGCAAAGTCTGGATCACACTCAAGCGTGTGACCTTATCCTACATGATTGCCCCCACATAGTTGACACAGGGCGATTACTTACTATGTCAGACGATTCCTACCCATGTCAGACGATTCCTACCCTCATCTGCGTCTTTGAGGCCAATCCTTCATTATCTCAGCAACAGCCCCCAGTTCACTTATCCCATTTCCCTGATGGCATACATTTCTTACCCTAACACTGCTTCACCTCATTTCTCTGGGTGTTTATTTTTTCAAGACACAATAAGTGGCCGGTCTTTGCACCGATGTGTATGTTGAAGCTGAATAGCAGCTGGGTTGGTATGATATTTTCCCTTTTCTATTAATCTCATGTTGGTGTGTAACCCTGTCTGCCCTACTTTGTATTGATAACGAAGCTAATAAAAAATGTTCTTTAAAAAACGTGTACAGACACTTGCCTAAATGCAGATTTAGCAGAGAAAACTCATTAGGAAGGTCTGAAAAGAAAACGTTGTAAGAGGCATGTTGAAAATTGAACTATGACTGTTCCAATGTGCAAGGTATGTAAGGAATCTGCCTATTGTGAAGATAGTGGCCACTGTCTGCGCTAGTGTCATTCAAGTCAGTGCTACAACAGGAGCTCAAATGATTGTCTTCACAACACGATTGGTTGCCCTCATGCTTGGCACAGACCTTATGCTCTGATGCAGGCATAAGTGTAGGATGCTGGCTTTGTATAGACTATACCAAAGTAAGGTATAGTGTGCACAGTCCAATGGATCCCCAGAGGTATAGCAGAGGCTAAATTAGGTAAGTCCTAACAGGTCGCTTTGTGGTAGTGTGGGTGAGCAGTTATGCTTATCCAGAGGGTGTGTTAAGAACTTATTGTATTCACTTTCTCAGAGACTGAATCCAGACCAATTAGGTAAGTATAAAAAATGTATACTTATGTTTTATTTTCTAGAACCAAGCCAGTCTTGGTACAGGTAGGTAAAATATACTTTCAATCATACAACATTTCAAGAAGTGCAGTTGGAAATCGAGTTTCGATAGGTACAGGTTTGTATTGGTTCAAAAAGCAGTTCAAATTACACAGTAATTACTTTTGGAATACTTTTGGATTACTTTTAGATTACATCGACTACTCAGGGTTGTATGCCTAGATACAATGCCGGGGATCTCACAGTACAAGGTATGTAAGACTTTCTAAGGTTTGCAGTTTAGGTACTTTTTCTTCATGCAAAACAGCAGTTCAACAGTTGTGGAACAAAAACTTGTAACATTAGTTCCTATTGGAGAAATATGGTTATCGTTTTTACAGGTAAGTACTTCACTTATGAGTGGGAGTTTTGGGGGTTAGGACCAAGGTCTAGGTAGGCACTGGAATTGCACCACCAGCGGCACTTGGGCAGCTGGGTGCAGAGTGCAGGGGCCCAACGTTAGCCAATGGGCTAAGGGGGTCTTCGATCAGAGACTGCTCACGAGCAGGCCACTTGACTGTGGTAGCAAAGCTCCTAGGGTAGTGACCAGCACTCCAGGGGCCAACAATCAGCACAGGAGCTTCACCACCAGTGGCACGGAGGTGGCCGGATGTAGAGTGCCTCGAAGGTGGACACTGTGGATTGCAATGGAGATCTCCGGTTTGGAAAAGATGCTGCAGTCTGTCTGGGAGTCTTCCTGAAGGTGACCACCGGCTGGAGAGGTAAGTTGGGTACTTGGGGTGGATGCCTGGACACCATAGGTTGGGCCACCCAAGGCCGTGGGGTGTCGGGTGCAGGGGTGTCTTTTGGCATCTGGTTCTTCTTACCAGCTCCGGTTGGGGAGGACCCTTCAGGTTGAGGCTGCAGGCATCAGCTTGAAGATTGAAGGAGGTCGGGGATCACCAGATCCAGGTTAGGATCGCTGGGGAGACCTCTTTGTGGTGTTGGGCCACTCAAACTCAGGCCGTGGGCGTCGGGTACATAGTGGTGCAGAATCGTGGAGCCGCCTGGATCCGGATTCTGTGGTTGAGTCTTTGCTTGAGCAAATCCAGTGCTCACAGGAGACAGTGTCTGTTAGATGAGTGCAGGGCAGGTTCTCCATGCTCTGGGGCGCTGCTGGTTGCTGGACATGCCGAGGTTCTCGCTGTAGGCCGGTTGAAGTCAGGACATGCTGGCAGGGCTGGGGCTAAAGCAGTAGGTGTCCACTTCTTCCTTGGTCAGCACGACTTTACGGTCCTCCTTCTTTCTTCCTCGAATTGAGAAGGCAGGGTTCAGGGTCGCCCCTAAAAACTAAATTTAGGGGTGTTAAAGGGGTGTGCAGGTCTGGACCAATGGATCCCTTCCTTGGAGTGGGTACCCCCCTATGATGCCACCCTCCAGTGCGCGGGGGCATGAGCTTCTTCCTAACTGGTTGGGTCCTCATCTCCAAGATGGAGTGGACTGAGATGTGTGCTTCACCTCGCCTCCCCCACCTGAGTGGTGGGGTTGGCAAAGGTAGGCGTACCTCTCCTCCTGGCTCGGTTTTCCCGCTGATTCTCCCGCCTAAAGTGGGGGTCAAAACCGCTTCCCTTCTCGTGGACCCAGTCCATCCTGGGGAGGAGGCATGACACCTCTGCCCAGGATGGGCTTTGTTTCTGGACGCAGAGAGCGGAGGATGTCTACCCAGGGGCCCAGAAACCTGTCCTGTGGTGGCAAATGGCGGGCAGCCCTTCAGGAACCACATCAGGGCTGGTCGTTTTTCAAGGGGCATCTCTAAGATGCCCTCTGTGTGCATTTTACATTAAATCCCTGTTAAAGATGGAGGTCTCTAGTTGGCAGAGGTAGGTACCTTTGTCCAAATAGGAACCCTTGCTTCTGGTCAGGGTAAGGGGGATACACACTTTAGATCACCCCTGCGCACCCCCTGGGTAGCTTGGCACGAGCTGACAGCCTTATCCCAAAGGCAATGTGTGAAGTATTTGTGCTCAAAACACACAGTAATACAGTGATAACACTACAAATGGACACCACTCCAGTTTAGAAAAATGTGCTATCTTTATCTAAACTCAACAAGACCAAACAACTAAAATCCAACATACATGTAATAAGAATATGACTTTTCAAAGGTTTCAAGCAACTGGATCAATAGAAAACTATGGATGCGTGATTTCTCACAAAGTACCTGTAGATGCGTCAAAATTCACAAGGCCAAACAGCCGCAGCGATGGGAAGCGCCGGAAACAAAGATGTGTCAGTTCTTGAGACCTTGGGGAGGTGATGCAACAGTTCTGCTGCATGCAGGAGAAGTGATGCGTCTAATCCGGTCTGTAGGGGGAAGTGATGCGTCGACTCCAAGATGATTCTGGTCCGCAGGTGATGCGTCGGGAAAACTTGCTGCACGGGTACAATGCGTGGAAATCCGGGATGCGTCGGCGATCAATGCCGCGTTGACCTGTGCTGCGTCAGTTTCTTCAGCCTCGATGCATCGGTTCTTGCAGCCACGTCAGGCGTTGCGTCGGTTTTACAGCGGTGCGGCAATGCATGGAGATTCTTCTCGCACAGCGGAGCTGCATCGGAAAAACAGCTACAAGAAGAGTGATGCATCGATTTCTTCAGTTCTTCTTTTCCTCCAGCTGCAGGGACAACCTCCAGAGGCCCACAACTGGAACAGGCACCTCCTGGCAGGTCAAAACTCTTAGCAGCAGAGTTCAGGGGAGCTGGGGGTGAAGTCTTTGTGTCCCTTAGACTTCAGAACCGGAGGCCAGCACACACAGGCCCTTGGAGATCTTCAAGCAGGTTCACAGCAAGTTTCCAGTCTTTGTCCTTTCCTTGGCAGAAGTAGCAACTGTAGGCTAACCCCACACAGCAAAGGGGCAGTACTCCTCCAAACAGCTCTTCAGCTTCTCTCCTTGGCAAATGTTCCTCTTGAGTCCAGAAGTAATCTAAAAGTCTGGGGTTTCAGGTGTAATACTTATACCCCAAACTGCCTTTGTTCTCTTTGTGCAAGGGTCTCTGAGCTCAGTCCAAACCAGTTTGGTCCTCACTGGTGCAGTATGGCCACAGGGGGCGGAGACAGCATTGTGCAAGTGAGACAGTCCCTATTCAGTTGCAAGGAAAACTCCTCCCACTACTCTAAATTCAGGAAGGGCCAGGCACACCTCAAACCCTCACCCCCCCCCCCCAACAGGCAGAGGCACACAGAATGGTTAAACAAGAAAATGCCTATTTTCTAAAAGTGGCATTTTTAAACGCACAATTTTAAAACCATCTTTATTAAAAGATGTGTTATTAAATTCTGAGTTCAGATAGCCTAACCTTTTCTCTATCTTGTCCCAATGGTAATTTATACTTGAAAGATGTTACATAGTATTTCCCAATCTATCCTACGGGACAGATAGCCTTTCAATAGTGAAAAACGAAATTGTCAGTATTTCCCTATCAGGACATGTTACACACATCAGTACATGTCCTACCTTTTAAATACACTGCACCCTGCCCAGGGGGGTACATTGGGCCTACCATAGGGGTGCCTTACATGTAAGAAAAGGGAAGGTTAGGGTCTGGCAAGTGGGTGCACTTGCCAGTTCGACATGGCAGGTAACAACCTGCGCACAGACACTGCAGTGGTAGGTCTGAGATACCTTTTCAGGGCTACTCATGTGGGTGGCACAATCAGTGCTGCAGGCCCACTAGTAGCATTTGATTTACAGGCCCTGGCACACTTAGTGCACTTTACTAGGGACTTACCAGTAAATCAAATATGCCAATCAGAGAGAATCAATTGTAATCGCAATTTATACCGGGAGCACTTGCACTTTGACACTGATCAGCAGTAATAAAGTGTCCAAAGCTCTAAGCCAGTAAAAACGAATTCCAGCACAGCATCAAAAATACAGGAGGTAGAGGCAAAAAGTGAGGGAAAACCATGCCAAAGATGCCAAGTTTAACAATCTCACACTGGCATCAGTGTGGGTTTAACGTTCTGAGAAGTTTGCTACCAAACTTCCCTGGATTTAGTGAAGCCATTATTGAGCTGGGGAGTTCGTAATGACCAACTCCCAGACCATATGCTCTTTATGGCTTTACTACACTTCCAATGTCTAAGGATGGACTTAGACACTGTAGGGGTACAGGGCTCATGCCACTGTACCCTCACCTGGGGGCTAGTGCCCCCTGCTAGAGGGGTGACCTACCTAGGCCCCAGGCAGTGGGTTGCAGGCATGGCACACATTGGTGTGTGCCATGTCGACTCTTCACGTTTCTCTGCACTGAAACACGCAACCTGCAGTGGCAGTGTGTGGGTGTTGAGGTACAGGGCCTCTAAGGGTGCAGAATAGGTTATACAGCCCTTAGATGCCTTTCCTGGTCACAGTGCTCTTGGTACCCATGGTACCTTTGACAAGGGGCTTACCTGTGGCCAGAGATGTGCCAATTGTTGGTACCAAGGTACAGCTTTGGGAAAGAGCACAGGCCCTGGGAACTTGATTGACAGGGACCCAGGCCACACCAAGTCAAAGTGCATCATGCGTCAGGCAAAAAGTGGGGGTATCCATGCTAAAAGGGGCACTTTCCTACAATGAGGTAAACCACATTTCCACAGATAGGGTGTAAAGTGTACTGTAAACTGAATCACAAACATCACCCCAACGGTCAAGCAACTTGCACTGCA
This sequence comes from Calotriton arnoldi, assembly GCA_963921515.1. Taxonomy (NCBI): domain Eukaryota; kingdom Metazoa; phylum Chordata; class Amphibia; order Caudata; family Salamandridae; genus Calotriton; species Calotriton arnoldi. Next base: position 826,509 of record CAWUFW010000339.1, read on the forward strand.
GATCTCTTCAGAACAAATATCTGTGCAATAGTCCAAAGTTTCTACCAGTGTCTTGCTAGTGTCCCAGCAGATGATCGCATAACATGCTCTTGGAAAGATTAAAAATATTAAGGCGTGAGAGCTAGGCTAACATTGTCTTCAGATGTGTTGGTTATATTAACATTTTTACAAGGGAACCTCAACTGCTGTTCTATGTAACTTGTCATCCTGCATGGTTGTTTTTTTAATTTTAAAAATAGAATTATCTAAATTCAAACACATTTATCTCAATTCTACTTTTACAATACAGAACAAATTACATTCAGAAAGTACAGTTTTTGGTTAGTTGTTACCACGGTCTAAGAGGATATGTCCATATCCTTGACCACCAAATGACACATTCATTACAGTCACCTACCATCAAGCAAATATGTTTTTAATGAGTTCATGCCTGATGTCCGTGCCTTCAACCTCATCACTGTCATCTTGCTGATTCAGGTCCCCAACATCACCCTGGGGTTCCCACTGGCAATCTTCATCAGGAATAAAGGGTATGTTTCTCCGCAGGGCAATGTTATGAACCATACAACAGAGCTCAACAGTCTTGCAGACTTTGCTAGGTGAGTAGAGGAGGGCCCTATAGTCTTGCCCGCCCCCCCACAGGAGGCCTCATTTGCTCATGGACCTCACTGAAGTGGTCTTCCTCTATTGGTCTTGAGTTCCTCAGATGTACAATCCAGGTACAACTGAGATACTCTGAGTCCCTTGAAAAATAAAATCGCAAATGTAATTGAACTGATGTTTGACAGGGCATGTTATAACAGTTAAAATGGCATACATATAATGGCTCGCACGTACCAACAAGTCAAGGCCTGGTATGCTATCTGTAGTGGTTTGCAGCTTTTACATAGCACCAGCGAGTCATGAGTGGAACCTGGAAATCTTTCACCAACACTGGTAATGTAGAGGTCCGCAAGGAAAAGTGGAAATGATTCCTTTAGCGGTAAACTTGATCCCAGTCATGGCACCAATGCAGTGTGGAGTCCATCTGACACACCACGTGGTATGTCTCCCATTTCATGGAACTCCGCCTTGATACTCTTCAGTGTAGCATTATCCCAAGGAAATTGGACGTAATCATGCATGCATTGGAGCTTAACATCCATGACCTGGTTGAGGACAGCTGAAAAAGTTGTCTGAGATATTCCGTTTGAGTCACCCACTGTATTGTGAAAATAGACAGTTGCACAGAAATGCAATCCTGCTATATTCTTCGCGGTGGTGGGATTGCAGCCTGAATTCCTGTGTCCAGCAAAAGTTCAGATTGTAATTATTGCTTAAATGCCTCTATAGTGTTGCAGTCAGCCTGTTCTTAATGATGTCTTTCCTGCATGGGCTGTAGATTCGATCGTGGTGCATGCACAAGTTTATTATTTGACTTATCCTTCTACAACATGCCTAGGATTGTTGATGGACGTCTCTTCAAGTGCATTGTATAAATGATATAGGCGCACACGTTGATGGGAGCATTTGTTGAATGGTAACGTTAGACAGGTTTATTACTGCAGACAGGTATAACTTGGCTATAATATGAATACTGTTGACGCTATCGCATACATAAAAATGTGTAACAAATATATATATGTTTTCTAATAAGTATTTTAAAATGACCTAGATACGCATTCAAACAGGTTTTTAATTTTATTTAAAAAAACAATTTTGAGTACAGTAAAGGTTCAAATAAAAAAATTAAACACTTAAATGTTTTTATTATAAAATTGTGCTTATATACACGAGACTTCAGTATTTATAAACAAAAATTAAACAATTGAGCAAGCTGAACAAAAGTTACACAGTGGACAGTGTAAATCTATTGTTTGTAATGTGGACAATCTAGTTATTGGCGGAAATAATGTAACAGAAGAAGTCCTTGTATGTATATACATTTATGCATTTTAGGTTTTCTGGCGGCAGGAAACATTTTCAGCTACCCGACTAAAGGGTCTGTAGGCCAGACCTGAAAATCAAGATGGTACCATGCATGCCTCCCTCAATAGGTTAGGAATCCACGAAATACTGTATCATACTGACTGCAACTAGAGTAATGAAGGACTCAAGCCTGACGTTCAGGGGTTGATGGCGAATTTGTATATACATATTATTAGAAGCCAAAGGGAATAGCAATTGTTTTTGAATACACAGTGCCTTCCATTTATCGAGTGTCTCATTATAGATCCATGTTATTTGATGACACATCCCAGCAGAGCCCAACTTGAGATGAAAGTATACAACTTCCTGACAGTGGACCCCTCCCTTGGTAATTGTGGACTAGAGCTCTTAGTAGTCAAATAATACTTGCTTAGCTAGAATTAAGTTTACTAAACGGATATATTTTTTTCTGATGTTTAATTCTAATGCAGGGTCTAGTAAATGATTAGAAAGGATTATCCAGTGTATTACATGAAATTCAGCATGTCCGAAGATTTCTACAAGAATAGACCTCTGAGGTGTGTGGGGCTTTTTGAACAAGGCTGCCCTTTATACTTTTGCTTACATATACATTTTCTGCGTTTCAACTTCCATAGAATCCTATATGTAGGAAACTCGACTCTGTTGCTGACCCGCCCTCCCCCTTACACCTCCCCCCACACACACACACACACACTTTTTGCCTGGTTTCTGATGCAACTTTGAAAGTGTACTGGGTTCCTGCTTACCAGTGTTATTTCCCTGAACTGTACCGTTGCTCCACAATTGGCACCCCTTTAGGATTGTACCAAACACCTCGTCTTAATAAACCCACACTGATGCCAGTGCTGGATTTATTGATAAATACACCCAAAGAACACCTTAGAGGTGCCCCTTGAAAACCTACCGACTACTCGTGTGTTGACTGAATGGTCTTGACCAGCCAGCCTCCTGAGGTGAGAGCCATCTCTCTCGGAGGCCAGGAACAAAGCCTGCTCTGGGCAGAAGTGTTCACACCTCTTCCGCGCAGGATGTGCATTCCAGGGAGGGAAGCTTCAATGGCCCTGCCGCCTTTATGTGACCCAGGTATCTCCAGATAGTGAAGATGCCCACCCCCTCTGTCCTGTTCCCACTTTTGACAGAAAGACAGACTGGAAAATTAGTATGATTAGGAGATGTGCAGCTGATGAGGACCCCGCTTTTCAGATTCCTCCATCTTGTTTTGGACGGATTTAGCATTCTAGGGTTAGAGCTATGCCCACTTCCCACAGGAAGTGGTCATATAGAGGGAGTTGGCACCTTAAAGATAGGTAGCCCATTGGCTACTACCGGGCACTCCCTGTAAACTTCCTTAAATTGAGTATTTAGGTGGCTCCCCTGAACCCAAGAACTCAGATTTGACCGATCAAGAGAAAGACGAAGAAGAGTCACTGACTGGCGAGAACTGCAGCAGAACTGTGGACTTTTGGCACAATACCCTGCCCGTCCTCGGCCCTCTCTCGACAATCGCGGCACAGTGACTCATTCTGCGAGCTAGAGAACTACCACAGCTTTGGTTAGCCTGCCTGCACTTCAAAAATTGCCTACAGTCTCCCTTGGAGTGGAGGAGTTACTCCCCTGCAGTCTGCAGGCACCGACAAGCAGAATCTGGACCCCTGCTTTGCAGCTTCCTGGACCGACCGACTCTGCAGACGACCAGGAGAAGATACTCGTGCTCTAGAAGGTCAGACCTGTCTCCCCACTGAGTGTGAAGACACAAGGACCAACAGGAGCCGTGCAGCACCCACCAACCCCCGGGTTACCGGATGCCCTGAACCAAACACCAACAGTCCAGTCCGGATTCCCACTGCACCAGGACCAAGCAGCCGTTGAGGAATATTGGCATCACTGAGAGCCACTCCAAGAGTGGCCCAGCTGCCTTGATTTTGCCCCTGCCAGCTGTTTGTTACTGACAGCGAAGAGCATCTTTGCGCACCCTATCCAGCTTTCTAACCACTCTGTACTTGAGCCGCCTGGGTCCCAACGAACCGGCTGTGCCCCCTTGCTCTAAGACCCCTTGCGACTCAGGCACCCGTTTGGGAGCCTTAGGGCGTATCCTCAAGTCCCCCTGTGCAGCCTGTTTTTGGGTGACACCCGTCTCTGTAGCGCCAGCTACCACCTTTACCAGCACCCTGCTCCTGGTAGAACCTGGGTGGTTCCCGAAGATCTGCTGGTAGTACTTTGGACCTTGACCTACTACAACTCAGAACCCTAAAGGTGAACCCCCAAAACGGACTGTACCTACTTTTATGCATCTGACTTTTCCTTCCATAGGATTGTGCATAAAGGCGCATGACTTTAAAAGCTTTACTTACCTGTACTAATTCCTAGAAGTACACTACTTACCTTCGAAAAAAGTTATTGGTGTTAAAACATATAAAAAGTGTACTTTTCCAAGTTGGTTTCGGATTTATTCTTTGAGTGTGTGTCTCATTTATTGCCTCTGTGAGTACAACAAATGCTTAGCACTACCCTCTGATAAGCCTAACTGCTCGCCCACACTACCACAAAAGAGAGCATTAGTATTATCTACTTTAGCCTCTGTAAACCAACTGGGGACCCAATGGACTCTGCACAGTGTACGTTTAGTACATTATATAGAGTGCCATCTACCTACACTATGGAACTGGCCTTTCTCTGAGACTGATTTCAAAGAGACGTGACATGCCAGAAAGAGATGGTCTCGGAGAGCTGGGGTGTGATTTAGCTGTCCGGAAGTAAACACACTGCTCATTGCTACTTGAAAAGTTTTGCTATGTGTACAGGTTTTATGGAGGACAATGGGTTATTTCTGAAGGGTGTTCTGCTTGCGCTAGTTATCTAGCAGATCACGTCATTCCATTAGCTTCTAAATAAACGTTGTTGACTAATATTCGAGAATCCTCGACGGTGAGACTGAATCCGCTGGCAAACAAATTGATTTTCTTGGTCAGTGTATTACTGTATTCTCTCACGTTTTGTAAAGCACCACCTGGAACAGAGGAAGATAATTTGCTTAAAAAGCAAGCTGCGTCTATTTCCCTGTGGGCCCAGTGTTACTTTGCTGTTCAAGTAAAGTCAGATTTGTTTCTAGTTTACTTTAAGTTACTTTGTTAAATTAAAAGGTAAATTCCCAGTGTCATTTGCAACTTTAATGCAATATTGATCCTTTAGACCCCGATTAAAAGTGTGCTGTTGAGCTATGATCCCTTCCACAACCCATATTTGCACAGGGATCAGGATTCAGAGATATACTGTTAACACTGCACCCGCCAAATTTTACCATGGTGAATTTCAACAGTTCAAATCTGCCAATATTTACAGTATGAAGACATCCAGTAAATTCCAAAACACGCAGGCTTTAGTGCAGAAAGCACCAAATTCAACATGCAGGTCCTCATGTTCTTTTTTTTTTTTTTTTTTTTTTATTCTTTTTCTTAGCCATAAGTATAATACATTATACAACAAAAGGTACAAAAAAGGGGGGAAAAAAACAATAACAGGAAGTAGAGCATACATAGCACAAAAGAAATAGCATCAATCAAGACTTAATACAATTACCACAAACATACCGGGAAAAGACAACATCAGCAAGACTAATAACACATTTTTAAAAAAAGAGAATAATCAAGGAGAGACTAGTACAAGAATCCAAACAAGCAGTAGATTATTAGTCCCATTGGAGGCTAGATCACACCCTTTTAAATTTTAACCAAGATCGCGGACCTCTAGCTTTGGCTAATGCTAATTCCATTTCATATATTTGTCTAAGTAAAACCCAAAATTCATTGATTCTTGGACTCGTATTTTGAATCCATACTCGAGCTATACATAAACAGGCACATGCTATAACAATTGAAACTAATAGTCTCATATACCCTGCCCATGTCTCGTATTGCCCCTTAAACCACTTCCTTCTCTGCGATCTGGACATCCTGGCCAGCCAATGTTGTAAGAGCAGAAGTTACCTCTGTCCAGAAAATATTCAACCTTGGACAAGTGACGAACCTATGTCTTAGATCTGCAGCATACACTTGGCATTTTGGACAAAGTGATTTAGCCGATAGTTGAGTTGTAGCCCATTTGGAAATAAACTCAGGAGTATAATACAGCATAAATACTATCCTATGTTGTTGAAGTTTCAAATTAACAGATGTTACAGCTGTGTCTATAGTATCCAGTGAATCATGTATTTCCTCGTTAAAATCCGACTTAATTTCGCTGCTAACAGGTCCTCATGTTAAACAGGAAAAGTTGGAATTGGAGTAATTTACTGCATCAGGGAAAACAATCTATCTACCTGCCTGCATCTGTAGTCAAAGGGTGCAATAAATTCCTGTCCTCCGTCTAGCTTACTCCTCATCAGGAACTTAGTAAATTACCGCAGCATGTGACCCTTAATAAGAAAGCTATACGGTCACCAGCTCTTCCTCCGACTACCACAACATTTAGGGTGTGGTAATGCCTCACTGTATTACTGATAATGGCATATCAGCGAATCAACTTTGAGGTATTACCATGGGACCACAAATTATACCATGTAGTTTCACTATGGAATAGACAAGCTGGGGTCTACTATGTTTTCTATAGTAAGATGTACTTGTGTTCAAGGAAAATCATCATATCTACTTACACAAATTAGCATTGTGGTACAACATTGACCACTTCAGACAAGATTCCATTAGTGGTCATTGCATTCACACTACATCACAACAGTAACAGTCCGCAAACTATATACCTCTCCATCACTAGTTGCCTTTATGCATGTCTTTGACCAAGGACAGTATTCTGCTGCCTTTTAGCTAGGCTTTCTTTGTAGAAACCGCATATATATATTCATACATACAGGATACAAGCAGGGACCATCTCAGTGCACCAGGCAAGGTCACCATCAATAAAGTAAAACATTTTGAACATGATAGCAGTCATATACACAATGCTAACTGGCACTTAAGAATTAATATCCGTAATCAAGCCCCTAATGCAGCATTGATTGCCATTTAACTACTAGCCTTGAATATATATATTTTTACAAACATCAGAATATCACTTATGAAAATACACACATTTAACTCTTGAGTACATTCTTATCAGTTTTGCGAACCTACCTGTAGGAAGCCCACCTCCTTATATAGTGAACCACAATGGGGTACACTGCAGAGAGGTCAAAGAGACCCTTATTGGTTACAGAGGTTAAAGTAAATAATACTAACGCTCTATTTTTATGGTAGTGTCGGCGAGCAGTTAAGCTTATCAGAGGGTAGTGCTAAGCATTTGTTGTACACACCAAGGCAATACATGAGGCACTAACTCAATGAATTGAGACTGAACTAGAAAAATATTACTACTTTTATATAAATATCAGACCAAGAACTTTGGGTACAAGATAAATACTTTTCGCAATACGATAAATCACAGTAAAATGCAATAATCACAGTTGTGCGCAGTTACGCATAATACATTTCCTATGGGAGGAAAAAGGCGATTACAAAAAGCAATGCAATACAGTTGTTTGTGTGGATCACCTTTTGGAAATCTGTTATATCCTAGCTATGTTGAAGTTTGTATCATCCATCTCTCCACCAGTGGAACCCTGTAAGGATGATGTAACATGGAATGTTGGTGTATGAATACCACAGTTGGAGAAGGGCTGAGCGCCTTGCTGGCTGCTCCTGGTGGGGCTGAATACTACTGTATTACTGCTGTACTATTGATCTACAATAAATACTCCTAAAACATCTCAACCAGCCTGGAGTGATCACTACAAAATCGAAGAGTTTGGGGCCAAAGTCCAAGGATCTGAGGCCAAGTTCTCTGGAGCGTCCCAGGTTTCACCGGGAGAGAAGAGAAAGGGATCAGAGGCCAAGTTTCCGGTGCGCTACGAAGCAGGGGGGGGGGTGGTGGGGCACCTGTTAAAGCAATGCAAAGTGAGACTTGCAGACAAGACCGAATGCTCTCATGGGAGAGTAGAGGTTGCAAGGGCTCTGTGGCCACTGGAGCACAGCTGGATTGAAGATGCCCCGGCCAGGTGGGCTGAGTGCAGTGAAGATGAGCAGCTGGGTAATGGTGCGCAAAGATAAACCTCATGGTCAGGGGCTGGCACCTTGGAGAATTGATTCTAGAGCTGCTGTGCTACTGCTGAGTTGGGTCTCCAGAGTCCTGAAGTCCCTCGTTGGGTGCTGGCTTGATGGAAAGTCGGAGTCCACCTGGATTCTGCTTTGTAGGTTTTTGCAGCAAGGGGTCCGTTACCTTGGGTATTGAAGCCTTTCAGCTCCGGTGAGTCCTGGGGCCTCAAGACTCCAGAGCAGCTGTGCCTTAGTCGGGTACTTGGAGACATCGGTCGAGCTGGGGAACTGGCTGACGCTGGACCAGACTTTGCTGTTTTTGGTGCCTGCCACTGCAGGGTGATAGTACCTCTATCTCAAGGGAGTTCTCTGGCGAAGTGCTGATGACCCCCTGGGGTTTGTGGAGGCCACACAGCAAGGAGACTAGCTGAAGGACGGCAGTTGTCAAGTTCTGTGGTAGCAGACAGGAGTTCGCACCCAAAAGTTTCCCAGGAGGTCTGCTGGTCTCAATCCAACAGCTTTTCTTCTTTCATCTTCTTGTGTTAGTGGAATCTGAGTTCAGGGTCTGGGGATGCCACCTAAAGGCTACATTTAGGGGCGTTTACAAGGGAGTGAGAGGTAGTGGGCCCCTTACCTGGGGAGTCTACACCGTCAATTATGCCCACCTCCTATGGGAGGGGGACATAGCCCTAGTCCTGATTAGAGAAGTCCCACCATCTTCAAGATGGTGGGCACTGAAAAATGTGCTTCACCTCTCCTCCTGAGGGGTGGAGTTGTCATAGGGGAGTACACCTCCTATTCTTAATTGGTCTTCCTGCCAAAAGGGGTGAGGACAGAGGGAGTGGGTCCTGCTCAGTCTATCAGGAGAGACTTGGGTGCGTTTCAAAGGCGGCAAGGCCTTTGAAGATTCCCGCCACAGATGGCTCTTCCTGACTGGGGGGGGGGGTGGGCGGAGAGAATGTGTGAACACCTCCGCCCTAGCCAGGCATTGTTCTCGACCTCGAACTCTTTCTGATGGTGACAGGCTGGCTTAGATCAGTCAGTGACCACTCTAAGGGTTGATAGGTTTCAGGGGACCACTCTAAGGGGTCCTGTGTAATTATTAATAAATCTGCCCCTGGAGTCAGTGCAGGATTATTAAGACGAGATGTTTGGTACCAAACATCCCATAATACTGTGGCGCCATCATGGAGCTGGGGAACTCGTACTGACGAGTTTCCAGCCCATGTATTCCTTATCAGCAAAAATACAGTTGTTCACAAGGAACTCATTTACAACAAAAAAATACAAATTATGCAGGAAGTTTAGTTTCTCCGGTATTAGGGTGTCTTTCATAGATTCACATGCTTGAATCATTCCCCGTCATCGAAGTGGGAGTCCCACGGTACATAAAATAGCAATATATGCATACATAAATGCATAGTATACTAATAGCATAGCTAAAACATTCCATAGGGAGTATTGTAACATAGCAATCAATAGGAAAAAAGTTGTCACTTTATTAGCTCGTCCAAGTCCTTAGATACAGTCCAAACTCCAGCCAATCAGGCGGCAGCACCCTCTAGAACCCTCTCCCCAGAGACTCAGAACCTCAGATTTTCTACCGCACGTCGTGTGAAGGGAGTCTCCCTGAGCTCTGCTCAGTACTTCAACTCTTCTTTTCAAGAATTCTACTTGAAGCTTCACAGCAATGTATACTACTAAGAGATCACTCTTCAGACACTGTGAGTCTTGTGGAAAACTGCGTCTTCACTCTGAGGATCCTCACAAGAAATGTATTTACTGCCTACTTCCTGACCATCAGGTGAGAAACTGTAAAATATGCAGGACTTTTCCTCAAAAGACCTTAAGGGACAGAGAAGGTCGACTACTTCTGTGGCTACAGAAGCTTAAAATGAAGGATAACCCTGTTTCTGATGTGAGAGTGATTCCTCTCTTAAGACTGTTGCATCTAAGAAGTTCTACATTTTCTATCTCAAGGAGATTACATGGCAACACTGGATCTTCAAGATGCCTATTTTCATGTCCCCATCCTACCCAGACACAGAAAATTCCTGCGCTTCAGAGTGGCTGGCAGAGACTTCCAATTCAAAGTCCTTCCCTTCGGCCTCCGCTCTGCGCCCCGAGTGTTCACCAAGGTTTTAGCACCGGTGGCAGCACATCTTCGTCATGCGGGCGTCCAAATTTTTCCCTATCTAGATGACTGCCTTATCAAGGCACAGTCATTTGCAGTGGCAATGAGACACACTCAAATATGCTGATCTCTATTTCAGTCACTGGGTCTGTCCATAAACCTGGAGAAGTCACACTTCACCCCTTCTCAGGTTCGGACTTTCTTGGGAGCCAGGATAAATTCTCAGACATCAAAGGCGTATGTCTCAAACGAAAGACAGCAACGGATATCCAAGCTGGCACCTCTTCTACAGGCAAGAAAGTCCGTTTCTGTTCGACAGTTCAAGTCGCTTCTGGGAATGCTACCTTCCTGCATTCCCTTAATTCCCAACTGCCGTCTCAAGATGAGACCATTACAAGAGGAAATCGACAAACAATGGCATCAGGTCTCAGGGTCTTTCGACGATGTGATCGTCATTTCTTCTCGGATGCACAAAGCCTTGCTATGGTGGACTCACAAAACAAACTTGTCAGAGGGCCGCTCCTTTCTAGCAGACGATCCAAGTCTCGTCCTTACAACCGATGCTTCCCTCGAGGGATGGGGGGGCACATCTTCAAGGTCTCACAGTCAAGGTCAAATGGAATTCTCTGCAACGAACTTGGCACATAAACCTTCTGGAATTACTAGCGATATTCCTGGCGTTAAGGTCTTTTCGCACCCTTCTTCAAGGTGCTTCAGTGTTGATCCGGACGGACAACACTACAAGCATGCATTATGTGAACAAACAAGGGGGCACAAGGTCCACTCTGCTGTCCCTACAAGCACAACAGATCTGGAACTGGGCGATTCGACATCAAATAACTTTATCAGCAGTTCATGTTCTGGGAGTGTCCAACGCTTTGGCGGACTCTCTGAGCAGATCAATTTCGTCCAACCACGAGTGGGAACTTCATCAACCAACGCTGGACAGTATCTTTCAGTGGTGCGGACAGCCCAATCTAGATCTATTTGCGACCAGTCAGAACCGCAAATGCCCATTCTACGCAAGCTGGCTTCCCCAACCAGGGTCGTGCGGAAATGCCTTTTTGATGAATTGGTCAAAAATGTATGCCTACGCTTTTCCGCCGATTCCTCTAGTCCCAAAGGTGCTTCAGAAGATGCGGAGGGAGCCATGTCGCATTCTTCTCATAGCCCCCAGATGGCCTCGCCAGATTTGGTTTTCAGAGCTACTCCTTCTGTCGGAGGACGATCCGATTATGCTTCATCCAATTCCGGATCTTCTGACAACGGACCAAGGGCAAGTCTGCCATCCGGATCCAGCATCTCTGAAATTGGCGGCCTGGCGCCTGAACACTGAGTTTGCCAACTTAGTGATTCCTTCGGATTGCAGGGAGGTCCTTGCTAACGCCAGGGCACCTTCCACTATCAAGACCTACAAACTTAAGTGGAAAAGGTTCTGCCTTTGGTGTGAGGCTTCAAATGTTCACCCGGTTCATTCTACGCCAGAACAGCTTTTGCCTTTTTTCTTGCAATTAGCAAAATCGGGGTTATCTCATGCTACCCTTAAAGTTTTCCTGGCGGCAATTTCCAGATTTCGACAAGATGGTTCCAATTCTCTTTATTCTTCTAGAATAATACAACAATTCTTCAAGGGTTTATTCTGGATGTTCCCGCCTATACGACACCCTCCTCCATCTTGGCATTTAAACGTTGTGCTAGCTCAACTCATGAAGTCCCCGTTTGAACCCATTCATAGGGCTGAGCTTAAATTTATCTCTTGGAAGACTTCATTGCTTTTGGCTCTTACGTCAGCTCGACGAGTCAGCGATATACAGGCTTTTACTATTAAACCGCCTTTTTTGCAATTCACCAAAGACTCAGTTGTGCTCCGCACAAACCCTGCATTTATTCCAAAGGTGCCTTCTGATTTCCATTTAAACGAGCCTGTCATTTTAAAGACTTTTTTCCCTAATCCTCAGTCGCCAGCCGAAAAGGCTTTACACTCTCTAGATGTCAAAAGGTGTTTAAAATTTTATCTACAAAAGACAGCACCTGTTCGGAAAACTGATCAGCTATTTGTGGCTTACGGCATGATGCGTAAAGGACATCCAGTAACTAAACAGACTATCGCTAGATGGATATCTAGTACAATTTCCTACTGTCATCAACAAGCGGGGAAGACACTTCAAGGAACAGTCAAGGCACATTCTACCAGAGCTGTCTCCTTTTCGACTGCGCTTTTTGCTGGTGTGCCTCTTCATCAAATCTGTAGAGCTGCGACATGGTCTAGCAGACACACCTTTACCAAACATTACTGTCTGGAAGCGGCAGACAACGCTGATACAGCCGTGGGGCAAGCAGTACTACATAATCTTTTTAAATAAGGTGAGCCTCTGTTTTCTTCCCTCCTCCTGCACAGATTGTACATTATGATGTATGTTTTAGATACATATATTGTCATGCAATGATAAATATATTTACATGTATATATTACTGACTATGTACAGTTTGGAAATTACTGCTATCTATTCGGATTCAAGCATGTGAATCTATGAAAGACACCCTAATACTGGAGAAGAACAAAAGTTACTTACCTGTAAACTGTGGTTCTCCAGTATTGGTGTCTTTCATAGATTCACATGCGGCCCACCCACCTCCCCTCAGAGGCTCTCCTCGTTTACTTGACTATTGTCACTCTGGTGCTAGAAAATCTGAGGTTCTGAGTCTCTGGGGAGAGGGTTCTAGAGGGTGCTGCCGCCTGATTGGCTGGAGTTTGGACTGTATCTAAGGACTTGGACGAGCTAATAAAGTGACAACTTTTTTCCTATTTATTGCTATGTTACAATACTCCCTATGGAATGTTTTAGCTATGCTATTAGTATACTATGCATTTATGTATGCATATATTGCTATTTTATGTACCGTGGGACTCCCACTTCGACGACGGGGAATGATTCAAGCATGTGAATCTATGAAAGACCCCAATACTGGAGAACCACAGTTTACAGGTAAGTAACTTTTGTTCTTCTTGCGCAAAATGGGCATATTTTTATTTGCAATAACCATAATTAGAAAAGTAGAATTCTGCTGTGTATTCACACTATATACAAGATCATATCAAGGATTCTCTTATTCTGCTTAACCGGCTGAGTCCCAGAGGCCACAAGTTAATACATTTTAGGGAATTAGCCATCGCGGTTACAACTGATACTATTATAGGATGATTGAATCCACTACACCTCCGGCTTTTCCGAGTACCCAGGTCCCCAGAATCCCCGTCCTGAAGAGACCCCGTAACACGAGAGGGTCGAAAGGTCGTCGACAACAAAAAGGGAGTCTCAGAATACTAGAAATAATCTCTAGAATGATGGATTGAATCTGATTCCCTAAGGACTTCCCTTATCATTCCAATAACCAATCGCTTCTCGTTTTATTGTCACTGCAAATTACTTCACTGTTGGTTATGGTCATTACACTGGGGCACATGAGTCACGTTTTGATATGATCTTGTATATAGTGTGAATACACAGCAGAATTCTATTTTTCTAATTATTGTTATTGCAAATAAAAATACGCCCATTTCGGCTGAGGTGGGCACAGCAGGCAGTACTGTTTGTGGGCTTTTCTCTCCTGAGGTAGATTCATTACTACAATCAAAGAAATGATATCGCTTAAATGATACTTACTCTAATTGCATACTCATTTTTGCGCAAGAAACTAAACTTCCTGCATAATTTGTATTTTTTTTGTTTTCAATGAGTTCCTTGTGAACAACTGTATTTTTGCTGATCAGCTATACCCAGTTCACAAGGACATATGGGTCGCTCTTGTTTTTATCATGTATTCCTTATGACTTATCCGTTCACTTACAATATCCACGAATCAACATGAATACTGCAGGGGCGTATCTGCTCATGCAGCTATGTCCTCACAAGAGATATAGTGCACCCTGCCTTATGACTATAAGGCCTGCTTTAGGGGGTGTCTTACCTATATCCCATGCAGTGTCTGGGAGCATGGCACACAGGGATGTCCCTCTTCAATGCCAATGCCCTAGGTACCAGCGGTACCATTTACTAGGGGCTTACAAGGGGTACTAAAGTTGTGCTAATTGGGAAACAAAAGGTGCAGTTTAGGGAAAACACCTGGTACTGCAAACCTGGTTTGCAGGGACCCAGTACTCTTCAGTCAAAGTTGCATCAAAAGCCAGTCAAAAGGGAGGGCGGGGGTGGAGGGGGTACTGCAACAAACTCAGTTTCCTACGCTACCTAATTCAACCAAACAAAGCTTTTCATTTACTATTTTGGGCTGCACACAGGAGAGTTACTCACAAGTAGCTGGAGAGCTACCAGTTGCATAGCTGCTTGTTGGGGAACCCTGGAATAGAGGATCACATGCACAATTCAGTGTTCCCGCTCTAACTTCTGAATAATGCTCACAAATTCTGGGCATTTTTATGGCAACAGTTTCCTCTGTTACACCTTGTGCAATTGTCCCGAATCACCAAGGTACTACTAGATGTGAAAATACAAACAGTGACTGAAGTTAAACCCCTCATCTATGCAGATTCTTAGCATTTACTACAGAGGTGATAGAGACTTGTCAGCTTTGCTCATTTAGTTCAGTTAGACCCACAGCCTTTGCAGCAGTGTGAGAAACGAGAGAGTATAGACTCCAAAGCTTTGCTTATTGGCTGCTGGAAAACAAGAACGTCACAAAGATGTTTATGGCCATAAATTGCTCCATTTATACATAACAGCTGTTCACAAAAATGACACCTGTAGGGCAAACATCGTTTTATAACTGTAATTCTTTTCCACAAGTGCGTAGAATTACCCCATAGTAAACCCCACACAATAGGTGGAGAGTGGGAGAAACAAGTTGTTCTTTCTCATGTCAGTTCCTGAATGCCCACACATTTGTGAGTTTGTGACCATGTTCATTTGAACTTTCTCACACAGAATGCAGTCAGTTTTAACATTGTGTGACTCACTCAGTAGTATGCTTGAAAAATAGTACTTCTCTGAGTGCAGATTTGATTCCCTTTTGTAAATAGTCTGTGCAGATCCTGAGGACCTAGGATGCAACAGTAGTGTAAGTAAGGTTCTCTTAGTCACAGTTCAAGCTCCACACAAGTGCAATCTCAGTTCAAACACACAACCTGCATAATTCATTGTGTTCCAGCGCAAATTGACATAGAATAAGTACAGAAAGCTGCACTAGCATATTTTGTCAGACACAGCACGCGCAGCAGCAATGCATGTTTCCCCTCCCATACTGAACAAGCACAGCAGCAGCGTAAACTTCCTTCACACACAGAGCAGGCGCAATAAAATCAGAGCCATCAAATCCTAGCTTTTTCTATAACCTAGACTCTAATACCTCAAAGGCCACAATCCTGACTGATTTGTATTTGCGACCTTATCCTCACATTACATTACTTTCCGTCACATGCGTAAAATACACACTCACAGTTGCATCAAGTTTTGAGCCCACTCTCCCAGTGTCATGTATGATACCAATACTCAACACTGATAGAGGATACCACCACTAATGCCTTTCTTTCATCCTTGTACCTCAGAATCTCAACCATTGACCATGATCCACAAACCGATTTGGGTCCTCAACAAGAGGTAGGAAAGCATTGTAGAAATTCTATGATACAATAAAACAGACTAAAGCCGTATATGTTTCTGTTGGACTGACAATCAATCAACGCATGCAGCAATATCTTATGCTTCCAATATGTACAGAGTTGACATTAGCAATGTGAACTGCACAAACCAAGCCCTGTGATGCTGTGGATGGCAAGAAGCATAAGTGTATCGGAAGGAACACGATGGGATTCTAGTTGGTGTTTAGTACCACAAACACAGATGTCAGATAGCGGCTGTGCACACTTCCCTCATCAACCCACATTAGTGCTACATTAATGACTGCCGGAGGGCTATCATCTTTCAGAAAGAAGCGCTAGTTCAGCATTGGCAGCATTGTTCTTTTTCGATCGGGGGAACCGGGTTTCAGTCTCTGCTCAATATCCTGTGATTCTGGGCAAATCATTTAATCTCCCTGTGCCCAACAAATGAATGTAACCTTGTGTAATGTAACTGGTGCTCATGAGAAGTGCACCATACCATTGAGTTGAGCCGGCACGAAATATATAAAATGGCAAAGAAAAGGTGCAAACCTTGCTCACAATTCACAGAACACTGATAGCATCAGTCAAAGTGTCACAGACAGGCAGCGCTCACAGCAGTAGTTATAATTTCAGTCCTATGAGTACCACATGTGCAGGATTTAGTGCAGCAATCCAATATCCCCAGTTCAATATCACAGGAGATAAGTGGAATCAGCAAATATGCATACCCCACACATTCGTTAATGCATTTTCTTAGTTATCAAGTGAACGGATACCTAAAAGGCTTCATGGCTCTGAGGCCACAAGACTAGGTCCAGAAACAGCGAATAGAAATTATCAAAGTTAACAGAACAAGAATACCTTCTAGAATTCTTTCAAGTCTAGTTGTTTTTTAATCCTTCTTAGTACCATCGACATCCGATTCCAAAGATTTCATGCCAAACATCGAAAAACATGCATATCTTTTTGCTCCCTTTTCATTTTGTGGATGTGCAAAACGAGCATATTTCCAGACTGCAAAGAGAGAGTCTGACAGTGAGGGTGTAATAAGTTAGTCAATTCAGATTTTTCACAGCATTAAATTCTGTGATTGAAATACGGGAAAACTAGAACTGAATTTTTTGTTACAAAATTAGTCTGTGTAAGTTCCTTCTGGCCTCCGACACAAGGTTTCTAAAGGCCCTGTGCTGTTCGAGTAGACAATTTTGAAAGCAGTAGAGTTCTAATGGGTACGTCGAACCGCATATTCCTCACTTTGGAATATTCTTCCAGTCATCAGACTGGATCTGGAGATTTTTCATTGCAAATCTCCTGCATACTGCTAGTTGGTGCCTTGTGGCTCTGCGCTTACTCCATATCGCCACAGAAGTGACCGATTGGAGCCACAACTGCTGTGTGCTGCTGTCTGTTCCTTTCTTTCCCGGTCTTTCAATGTGGATCTGGAGCTCTGCTTTTGAATTTGTTGGTGTCATGCCGATTTCTAAATTTCAAAGAGTGTGCTAAAGAACAATGCCCCACCGGTAACAACAGGATTCAAGTCTGACTGCAGAATTGCCAGAGGTGTATCTTTGGTATCTGCTGTCAAGACACAACTCTAAGTCTTGTAATAACTCATTCACCTGACGACAATTAGAGACTGCGAGGCAAAGCTGTATGTTATAGTCCAGAAGAAGTCACAGCCTTCATGTTTGTCCCGCTCTAAGTCACAGGCCTGGACTTGATCATGGCCAGTCCTGGTCACTGGTCCACTTCCTGCTAGGTGTTCTGTTAAATCCAAGACCGTCCCCACCCCAAGGTGGCACAGGTCCTTTTCCAACAATAGGGACAAATCTGGTTAGATCTTTACACCACCATCAAGAACGCACATTGTCAAAAGTTTGCCCATTGGAGTTTCTGCAAGAACACAATAGTAGATGTATTCTGGTTGGATTGAACATGAGATTCCTGAATGCATGCGTTCCTGTCCCTACCCCTCCTTCCCGAGTTCTGAAAAGGAGTGACCGGGCCCAAGTCATTCTAGTGACTACAGATTGGTCCAGGGGAGTGTTGTATCCAGACCTTCTGGGCCTGAGCATCTGTCTTCTGATCAGGCTGCCACTTCACGAAGACCTCCTGTCACAGCAACAAGACATGATTCTCCACCTGTGCAGTCTACAGCTTCATGCTTGGAGATTAAGCAGCACTAATCTACTGTTTGATCTGCCAAAATCAATCTAGGCCTGACTTTGGAACAGGCTTGTGGCCTGGTGTGACATTTGCAAGACTGACTCATTACAAGCAGAGCTGTCAGATGTCCTTTTATTTGTATTATCTTTGGCCCAGAAAGATCTTGCAGTGAACACTAACAAAGGTTATTTGTCTTCCCTTTTGGCCTTTCTACGTTTGCTGGACCAACTGTCCTGGTTTGAATCATATGTTGGGATGACATTTATTAAAGGTTTTACACACAGATTCCCTCCCAAACCTTTTTTGATACCAAGGTAAGACCTTAACTTGATTGTGGCGTTTCTTTTGGGTACCCTCTTTAAGCCAATGCATAGCTTCTTGCTGAGTCTCGTAATATCTGATAGAGCTATCTAGCTGCAGATTCCTTACCTTTGAATTTTCCAGGCATCAGACTGGATCCGGAAGATTTTTCTACAAGCAATACCCTTGTGCACCGGAGATGGCATCTGTCGACTCCGCCGTTGTGACCTCCGCGTCACTTATATAGGTGCCACCTCGGCTCACTGACGTCAGATCTTTTCTTTCCGTGGCAGTTGGTGCACATCCATGAAGAGAGCTACCCTTTCATTTTTTGACAGGCCTGTTTCGACTTTTTGGTGTTTAGAATGTCCAAGACGTCTTCCAGATTCAAGCCGTGGGGCACTTGTCACAGCGCCATGTTGGTAACGGATCCACACCTGGTGTGCCTTTGGTGCCTGGAGTGCAGCCACAATTCAAAGTTTTGCTTCGACTGCCGGGCCATGGCTCAGAAAGCTTTAAGGGAGCGTTCCCTAAAGTTCCTTGCGGGCCAGTGCTAAGCACTGTGTTGTTCACCCCGGAGGTATCGTTCTTGGTCCCGGTTGAGAGGAAGCTCCCGGCACAACTCCGGGAGCCATAAGTCTTCGTCCTCCCACTCGAAGTCTTCAAGCCAGTCAGGAACGAAGCACAAAAAGCACAAGAAGTCGAAGTTTGCTTTGACTTCTCCCGGTCGGCTGACATGACTGTGGAGTCTCTGCATTCTAGGCCTCGTTCAGCTGAACCTGTACCTGGGTCGACTCCGGGAGCGAGAACAACCCCGTCCAACTTGAGGAATTTTATGACGCCATGTGCCTCATATTTGGGTGGCCTGACCCTGCTGGCGCACCTTCGGGCCCCACAGGCTCAGAAGGGTGCTCCATTGGGCTCCGGCTCCGATCCCAAACCCTCCCACACATACCCTTTGCGGATCTGGTAATGGATCCGGACTGACGCCGGTCGTGCCACTGCAAACTTCCCTGGCGCTGGCCCGACACTAAGACGCCTAACACTGCCGGCTCCAGCCCCATTCTTATCCCAAGAAGCTGGATCAGCACCTACCAACGCCAATTCCGTTGCCAACAGCACCCTTGGGTCCTAGGTTTGTTCCTCAGCCTTATTGTGATGTGCTAAGAATGGAGGAAGATTGGAAGGGGTCGCCGGACCCTTTACAAGACCAGCTTGAAGACGAAATGGACTGGTATGAGGAATTGGGTGAGGCCAGTGGACTGGATACATCTCCAGATTCTGACTGCTTTCTCCCTCTACCGTTGCTACGAAGGAGGAAGCTTTATGGTGGTGGTGAAGTCTGCTGAGGTTCTGGACCTTCAGCTCCCTTCGGTGGAAGTCAAGACGAACATCTTGACGGAGGTCTTGCAGCAGGTGTCTCCTTCTCAGAACCCCTCCTGCCATTCACTGAGGCCTTGACTGATGTCCTTCTGGGAACCTGGTCCAAGCCCAGCACAGGGGGTTCTGTGAATTGGTCAATTGCCCATCGCCATGCACTGGGGAACCAAATTTCCTCACTGACCACCCTACCCCTGAGAGATTGGTGGTACTAGCCTCTACCTCACAAAGCGCATTCCCTTCCGCACCCCTGGATAGGGAATCCAAGAAACTGGATAGTTGGGTAAGAAAATCCTTTTTTTTTTTTTTTTTCGGCCGTTATTTCCACTCTGTGTGGTAAACCGTTGCCCAAGTGTAGCCACAGGTTCCAGAGGAGATCCGGGCCATCCTCTCCCAAGTGGTATCACACAGGAGAGATGCAGAAAATGTCGCCATTCGTTGTGGGCTCGACACAATCTACTCGTTGGGCAGAGTGAAGAAATCTACGGTGGCTGTTCAACGTCACGCCTGGCTGAGAACTTCTGACTTTTCTGGGGATGTCCAGGCTTCCCTCATGGACATGCCCTTTGATGGCACCCGTCTCTTTGAAGACAAAGCAGACATGGCCCTAGAGCGTTTTAAGGACTTGTATGCTACTGC
This sequence comes from Calotriton arnoldi, assembly GCA_963921515.1. Taxonomy (NCBI): domain Eukaryota; kingdom Metazoa; phylum Chordata; class Amphibia; order Caudata; family Salamandridae; genus Calotriton; species Calotriton arnoldi. Next base: position 846,775 of record CAWUFW010000339.1, read on the forward strand.
CAAGTACTTGGGCCTCTCAGTGGCCACACGTCCCCTGTCTGCTTTTCACCCCTTTCGTGGCTATGGAAGGGGATTTCCGCCTCGCCAGCCATACCCCAGCCACAAGGCTAGTCAAGTTCAGCAACCTCTGCGTGGCTGGGGGCGCGGCTCGCTCTGACCCTGTGGTCGGGCGGCCAGAGGTCAGGTCAATCCAACCCCACCCCCTCAGCCTCCAAACCCTCCTAGTCCGGCACTTGAAGGTCATGGGCAGCCAGTTGGTGGCAGGGTCAGCCATCATCTCCACCACAGGCAGAACATCACATCGAACAGATGGTTCCTTCAGATAGTCCAAAGGGGATACTCTCTCCCCCTCAGGAGGAATCCGAACTCCACATCAACTTGCTGAAGCTCTGAGCGATTTGTTTCGCATTGAAACCCTTTCTTCCTTCAATCAAGGGAAAGCTGGTTCAAGTGTTCAGACAGCATCACAGTCCTGTAGTACTGCAACAAACAGGGTGGGTCATGGACCCTTTGTCCGTAGGCCCTGCACCTCTGGACATGGCTGGAACAGCAGGGCATATCCATCTGAACGCCAGGGTGGGCAAACTCAGTCGTCGATGCCTAGCGGATCACGAATGGCGTCTCCATCGGGATGTGGCTCAAGGTGACTTTCAGCAGTAGGTAGAGCCTTGGTTAGATCTGTTCGCCTCCACCGAGAACCCGCAATGTCAGCATTTGTGCGTTTTGGAATTTCCAAGGCAGCTCTTGCTTGGAGACACTTAATCTGGAGTGGAGCTCAATCCTCCTGTATGCCTTTCCACCCAGAGTCCTCAAGATGATCAGGAACCACTGGGCCCAAGTTATCCTTGTAACTCTGGACTGAGCTCTGAGAGTTTGGTATCCGGAGCTGTTGAGCATGGCCATCGGTCCTCCATATTAGGCTGCCCCTTTGGGAGGATCTTCTGACCCCGCAACTGGGGAAGGTTCTCCACCCAAACCTGACAACTCTCTGCCTTCATGCGTGGTGTTTGAGCGGCCTCAGTTGACAGCCTTCGAACTTCCGCTCAAAGTCTGTGATAGCTTGGCATCCCTCCACCAAGACGGTATACACCAGCCGTTGGAGTAAATTTGTGGCATGGTGTTCTGAAAAACAGGTTGATCTCATATATGCTCCCTTTGCCAGATTCTTTTATGTTACTATGGCCTCTATCCTGGATTTCGGTGAGGCTGACTCAGAGGCTGCTGGGCCTTATGGCCTCCTGCATCCTGCTTGTGACACATGTCCACTGGCATATGCGGGCTTTGCAGTGGGACCTGAAGTTCCAGTGGGCACAGCCTTAGGGGAATCTTTCTGACATGGTCTAGATCTTGGAGGGAACTGCAAAAGATCTGCAGTGGTGGCTAACGAACTGAGATTGGGTGAGCAGCAGATCCCTCTCCCTTCCCCTACCAGATCTGAGAGTGGTGACAGATTAATCAATCCTGGGATGGGGTGGCCATCTGGGAGTGGTGAAGATCAGAGGCCTCTGGTCTTCGGCGGAATCTGGAATCCACCTCAACCTACTGGAGCTCTGGGCAATCTGGCTGGCATTGAACGTCTTTTTACCTTTCATCAAAGGAAGGCTAGTGCAGGTGTTCATGGACAACACCTCCCCCATGTGGTATTTCAACAAGCAGGGCGGGGTGGGATTGTGGACCCTTGTTGAGAGGCCCTGCATCTCTGGACATGGCTGGAACATCAAAGCACATCCCTGGTGGTTCAATACCTGGGAGAACACGCAGTGTCAGCAGTTTTGCGTGCTTGAGTTTTTATGGCTGCTCTCGCTTGGAGACGCTTTTCATTTCAAGTGGAGCTCAGGCCCCTGTATGCCTTTCCGCCCATACCACTCCTGGAAAGAGTTCTCAAGAATATCAGGAACAACCGGGCCTAAGTCATCCTTGTGGCTCCGGACTGGGCTCGGAGAGTTTGGTATTGAGCATGACCATCGGTCCTCTGATCAGGCTGCCCCTTCGGGAGGATCTACTGTTGGAGCAGAAGGGGAGGGTTCTCCACCTAAAGCTGTCAACGCTCTTCCTTAATGCATGAAGATTGAGCGGCACCAGTTGATAGCTTTCGAACTTCCGTCCAAGGTTTGTGATGTTATCTTGGCAATCAGGATTCCCTCTACCAAGTCTGTATATGTCTGCCGTTGGGGCAAGTTTGTGGCATGGTATGCAAAGAAATAGATTGACCCTCTTTCTGCTCCGCTCTCTCAGGTCTTTCCCTTTATCCTTTCTCTTGCCCAGCAGGGCTTTGATCTGGGAACCCTAAAGGGCTGTCTTTCGGCCATCTCCCCCTTTCTGTGGTTGCCAGATCAGCCATCTCTCTTCAGCTCCCCTGTTCTTGAAAGGTTTGCGACACATGTTCCCACCTTAGCCCTTCATCGTGCCTCAGAGGGACCTTAATCTAGTCCTAACTTTTCTAATGAGCGCTACCTTCGAGCCCTTGCACAACTGTCCTCTCAGGCTGGTTAGCATCAAGACTGCCTTCCTGGTGTCAATAACATCTGCCTGGAGGGTCAGTGAGCTTCAGGATTTGTCATCCAAGTCTCCATACCTGAATATCTACCCATGCAAATTTGTTCTATTAACTATAGCTTCCTTTCTACCGAAAGTTGTCACTCCCTTTCATGTAGGCCAGTCCATCACTTTGCCAACTTTTTATGCTCTGCCACATCCCTCTAAGGAAGAGAAGCAACTTCACCAACTGGACCCAAAAAGTGTTGTTCTACTTTGACCGCACAAAAGAGTTCTGGATGAACGATCATCCGTTTGTTGGGTACGTCGGAACCAAAAACAGGAAAGGTGGTGCAGAAACAGACCATCTCACGATGGATAACACTCTGCATCAAAATCTGCTATGCATTGGCAAAAAAGCAACCTCCTGAATGTTTGCAAGCTAATTTTACTAGGGCCAACGCTGTAACTACTGCGTTAGCACGCGGATAGCCCGTCCTGGATATCTGTCAGGCAGCAACGTGGGCTTCCTTGCACATGTTTACGAAGCACTACTGCCTTGACAGTCCTGGTCTGTCGAAATAGGCATTTTGCCCGTTTGGTCCTACAGTACTTTCTAGTGTAATCATTGTCTCAGCCCCACCACTGTGGAGGTATTGTTTGGATATCTATGCTAAGGTATGGAATCTGCGGCTAGAAGTCTCTATTAGATGAACAAGTTACTTACCTTCAGTAATGCCTTATCTGGTAAAGATTCTGTCTAGCCGTAGATTCCTTACTGGCCCACCCATCCTTTCCGCTTTGCGAACGGATTTCTAGGGACAGGGTTGCTCCCCTTTCAGGGCCTTAATTTTCCACACCGTGGTCGGTGTTCTTTGTGGCTCCGCCCTCCGGGTGGAGAAATTCGCAAAAAGAAATTGACGGTTGCACACTGGGGTGACACCTATATAGGCACTGCGCACGTCCCTTCCGGCACAGACCACACCATGCAGAGCCGTTTGACGCCACCTACTGGCGTGCAGGGGTACTGCTCACGAAAAAAATTCCGGCTCCAGTCTGATGCCTGGGGATAATTCTAAGGTAAGGAATCTGCGGCTCGATAGTCTCTACCAGATAAGGCGTTACCGAAGGTAAGTAGCTTGTTCATCCACCACAAAGAGCTAATTGATTGTAACCTTTCCTTCCTCTTATCTGGGTTTTTTCCTCTTCCATGTGTGGTTCATGAATTTATTGTTTATTCAATTATTGCTTTTGTGCCCATGTGCAATATAGGTCAATCCAAGCAAATCATTGTGTGAACAAAGATTTACTTGTCATGGGACAGGGTCTTTTAGTCTTCAGCTTTCTTGGAATGTTTTTGCTGTGATATTGTCTTGTGCGCTTTCTTCCTTAAATCTCTTTAAGGTTAATAAAGGTCTCTTTGAATGATTTCAGTTTTGGGTCTCCCATGTACCGAAGATTGTTTTTTAATTATGCCTAGAGGTTTCAAGCCACGCACATCTATCTGTAGCCAAAAAATAGGAAGGAAGTTCTTTTATGATATGTCGCCTTGGTAAGGGTCTCTAAACCGGTTGTTATTAGGACTTATTTGAATCTCTTTCAGTGTTTTGTGACATGGCAGTGTCTGTGTAAGTAAGAAAATATTTTTTCAGCTTTAAACGGATTTTTAAACCATTTTTTTGCTTACAGGCTGCCATTACTTTCTTTTTTATAACTGCCAACTCTCTACCATGTACTGCGTTTCTTAACTGTTTGAAATGTTCCCCAAAATAAATTAAGAATGGTAGTCTAATGAGTTTCATCAGTACTGCTATTCATCTTAAAGCTTTTATAATATGTGGATTTATACATACATACGATTTTTGGAGCCAAAGCTTTAATAGGAATGTAATAGAAGAATACAGTGGACAGCCAATGCAATATTATGAATGTTTGTATTCACTAATGTTAAATTTTAATATATTACAATAATCAGTGGTAAGTTTTCTATAAGATGTGACTGCAGTCACTGAATAAGTGTCAAAGGAGACTGGACCAGCATAAATTCAAACATCACTTGTACTGCATTGGCCTCACATTTCCTGGTGTAAACTTGTTAAGAGTCCATTTGCAGGTAGTTTGGGTCCACAACTTCTATTTTTAAGGAAAATGTGGTATTACAAAGTGAAGAGAGAACATTTTTGTATTAACCTCTCGCATTCAGTAGGCTGTTCATGTAGTAGTTTTTAGGTTAATAAAATCCTAAAGTGACCCTTTCATTCTTTGCCATACTTGTTGTAGCAATCTTTGTGCTGCATAAGTTTGCCAATTTTGTCACAACCGTATTATTCGATTGATTTTTCTTGTACCTTTCTTCACCAAGCATAACGTTGAATAGGGACGAAATATTAGAGCTCTGTGATGATCTTTGAACTGTGCAATGTTGCCTCTGACTATATTTATGTTCTCTGCTATGAGTATTGTTTAATAAAAAACATAATTTACCTTGCATAATTTGTTTTCACAGCTCATTCACGACTGTGTGGTTGACACTTCAATAGTATTTCCGCATCGTTTAGGCTTGCCTCATAAAAGAGCACTTAGAAATTTGATGGCTGATTATCTGAGACGCATAATTCAAGATGATGGTAAGTCACTGTATTAAACATATACAGGTGCAAAAAAAAATCAATGATCATGAGCCTCAAATAACCCATTTGCTTGTGTTGACCTCTCCTATTGGATAAATAAGCATGTATATCACTAAAGAAACTAAATATTTTTAATACTGAGAGTTTATAGACATAATGCTTAAATTAGCGAGTACGGACAGGGCATCTATTAACAATTGAAACAAAAAGGTCATTCTGTTAAGTGGTTACAATAGAAACAGCCTTCAGTAAAAAAAAATCAGAGCCTTGTTTAAATTTGCGTAATGGGAGAATCCACTGGTGCAGTTTACGCCTCTATGCACCCCTATAATTGAATGACTGGGATCTGCTTGAATTAGTCTCCCTGTTTTTGAAGGGTAGGTTCACCTTCATAGTGCAGTGAACTGAATAACTTGTACCATGGCTACCAGTCTGGCTTTTGCCTGACAAGAGGTATTGAAAGCTGATTGAAAACACTGGCTAACATCGAAGCAAAACTCCTAACCTCCCAGGACACAGGCAACACAGCTAACTTTTCAGCCGCATGCAATTCAGTTGTATTCTGATAAACTGAAAGAATGGTTGTAAATCTTGGGTTCAGCACTTGAGTGGATCAAGTCATTTCTTCGTAACCAGCAAGTCAGAGTTGTCCAAGCCAAGGCAGTAAGCCAAAAGATGTTGTGTTTCACAGGGATCAGCCCGATCACCTCTTTCAGCATGTTCCTGTGACCAATAGTCCAGGTTAATTCTACAATCTTCAAATCTAAAAGTGTGATCAGATGCGCATAGAATTGGATGACAAATCAAAAGGTCAGGACAGGTTCACAAACTGCCTGAAACAGATACATTTCTGAATGATGGAATGTGTCCTGTGTTAGACTCAAAGCAAAGATTGAATATGTGATGTCAAAATTGACCAGGAAAGTGAAAATATATATATATTAATTAAATATTTAAACTGTCCTTTGAAACCAAAATAAATGAAATAGTCAAAATACTATTTTCCAGCTTTCCATGATTAGGAAGATCCTACCATTGCTCCAGACATTCCACTGGAAAAGATTGAGAAGGTTATTGTTAGTTGCCCAGGTGATTGTAATTTTGTTTTATAATCAAATCATAAAAAGCTTCTCTCAAGACTTAGACAATTCCAGAAGTAAACAGCAAGGCTTTACCTCAATCTTAGACATGTCCATATAGTGTTAGCTCAGAAATTCCTCCCTTCACTGGCTATCAACTTACTCGTACTAGACCTAAAATCCCATGTAAAATGCATAACACCTATTGGAATAAAGGCCCAGGATATCTTAAACTGACTCGTATACAAACCAGGGGCCTAACATCATTCAAGTCCTAGGGGATCACTCAACCTATATTCAGACTTAATAAATATGGAACCCGTTCTGTCACAGTTTAGGGACCACACTTTTCAAATGCTTTAGACCTATCCATGAGATCCCAGCCTCCTTAGATTCAGGAAACTCTTCAAAATAGCCTCATTCAACTAAGGAGGATATAACCTTGGACAATTGACCTCTCTTTAGTTTGCAATTCCAGTGAATACATTAGTCAAAACATGACAACTTAACTTTGTTACAATCTCAACCAAATATTGACTTTTAGGAAGGATTTGTGGTTAAGCAGATGTGATGGAAATTGAACAAAAACCCCTACCACCGAAGAAACACACATGGTAGCTTTCTCCCATGATGTGAGAAGTCAGGAGCCTTGAGAACAGGGGCTATGCACATGGCCTGCTTAAGGCAGTCGCATGCTTTTTGGAATGCCTCTGTCCAAATCACATTTCTGGGCTTCTTCTTAGAAGTCTATCAAGGGGCAACAATTGTGCTGTTTCCCTTGACAAACCTCCTGTAGTAACCAAAGAGGTCCAAGAATGCTTTGATGTCAGTCTGGGTTTTGGGGGCTCCCAGGCCATGATAGTCTCTAGCTTGGCCTGGAGGGGCTGCACCTTACCTCTGCCCACCAGATGTCCCAAGTACCCCCCAACCTCTGCCCTATCTGGCACTTACTGGCCTTGATAGTCAGGCCTACCCGTTGCAACGCTTGAAGTACTTTCTGGAGGTGAAAGAGGTGGTCCTTCTAGCAGCTACTGTAGACAGCTATGTCATCCAATTAGGCAGAGGAGCTGGCCTCCATACCTGCACAGACCTGGTTCACCAACCTCTGGAATGTGGCTGGGGCATTTTTGAGTCCAAAGGACAACACACAAAATTGGTATTAGCCCTTTGGAGTGGAGAAGGCTGACCTCTCCTTGGCACCTTCTGTTAAAACTATCTGCTAGTACCCAGACCTAAGGTCAAAGGTTCTTAGGTACTGGGCAGCCCCTAACTGGTCAATCAGCAAGGGGGATAGGATCAGAATCTGTTTTTGTAACTGAGTGGAGCCCTCTATAGTCCAAACACAACTTTATTTCAGGTGTGGTGCCCGGTGGGGCAGCTTTTGGTACCAGGACTGGGCCAGGGGCTACTGGAGGGTTCTATCACCCCCAATTCCAGCATTTTAGAGACTTCACTCTTAATACTGGCCCTCACCTTTTCCGACAACCTGTAAGATTTATTCTTTAGAGGGAGGTTGTCCCATGTGTCCATGTCATGGGCACACAGGTGGGTAGTCCCAGGAATAAGGCAGAACAAAGAGGAATACTGTCCCAGCAGTTGGTGGCAGTCTCTCTGCTGCTCAAGAGTCAGACTGGGGGAAAGGATTACTCCCTCCACAGACCCATCCTTCTCCTTGGAGTTTGAGGTGAGGGAGAGGTTCACTCTCCTCCATCTGTCACCAACAGCATGGTGAGCTCAGACCTCTCAAATTGGGGTTTGAGGCGATTGATATGGAGCACCCTGTGGTATTGCCTAGGAGTCTTGATGTTCACCAGGCTGGTGGCCTCACCCTTCCTCTCAATCACCTCATAAGGCTCAGTCTAACTGTCTTGGATGACCGTGGGCTCAACTGGGTCCATCACCCACACTTTCTGACCAGGAGTCAGTTCCACAGTGGCAGACGTTTGGTCATACCACCGCTTCATGACATCCTGGCTGGCTTCCAAGTTGTCAGAAGCTTGCTACCACAACTTTAACATTTGGCTTCTGAAGGCCAGCATGTAGCTCACTACATCCTGAGGAATCTTCCTGGAAGCTTGTTCCCACTTCTCCTTAACCAAACTCAGAGGTCCTCTGACAGGGTGCCCATACAGAAGTTCAAAGGGGCTGAAGCTCACTCCCTCCTCTGGTACCTACCTGTAGGCAAACAGGCAAGGCAAGAAAGTGTCTCACTTATTCTCCAGGGCCTCTGGCAGGCCTCTAATCATGCCCTTCAGGGGTTTGTTGAATCTGTCAACAAGCCCATTACTTTGAGAGTGGCAAGGAGTGGAAAACATGTATTTACACCACATTCCTTCCACATTGACTGCATTTAAGCAGACATGAAGTTGGTGCCCCTGTCGCACATCACTTCCTTGAGTAAACCCACTCGGGTAAAAAATCCCCATCAAGGCCTTTGCTACTGCAGGTACAGTCGTGGTCCTCCGAGGGATTGCCTCTGGGTACCTAGTGTCATGATCCACCAGAATCAGGATAAACCTGTTGCCTAAAGCAGTCTGGGGATCCATAGGCCCAACAATGTCGATGCCCTGCTCAGAGTGTGCCAACGACAGGCAAGGGATTAAGGGGGGGGCTTTAAGCCTATGCTCTGGCTTCCCACTGGCCTGGCAGGTCACACAAGTCCTACAGAACACATCAGAGGAAGCCTTGATCCTAGACCAATAAAAGTGGGGGTCAAGCCTTGCAAAGGTCTTGTCTTGGCCCTGGTGTCCTACCAGAGGAATGTTATGAGCCAGCTCAAGTAGGAAGACCCTGTAGCATTGAGGGACCACGAGGGCCCTTGTTGTCCCATGCCCAGGAGCCAAAGGAGGTTGTACTCACAGTAAATGTCATGACTCCCAGAGGCATCCCCTGCTGCTTGGGCTACGGCCTGTTGCCTCAGTCCCACAAGGGTTAGGCACTCCCTTTGTGCCCTATAGGACTCCTCCTTGGGGAGTCCTCGTTCTACATGCCATCCAGCAAGGTAAGGCAGGTCACCAAGGGGAGCAGTGCCCTAGTCAGCGTGTTCCGGGGGCCTCACAGGTGCCCCATCTACCGTACTGGGAAGACACGCAGGACTGGTTTCCCAAGCCCTCTGCCTTTTCCCTTCGTAGCAGCTGGTTGGTCCATTCTTTTGAGGCTCCAGCCCTTTTTGACTCGCATCCTCTGCAGCCATGGACCGTGTGGTAGCACAGATCCATTCAGGTAACTCCATCTCCACATGAGCCTTGAGCTCCACTTCCTTTCAGGTAGTGTGTTCAAGGTCATTACCAACCAAACAGTCCACAAGCATTGCAGGGCTTACAGCAGCCTTCAGAAAATCTGAACCCCCACCTCCCCCACACACAAATGGAACAAGGGCCACTGGATAGTGACCCCATCTGTTGTCAGCCACCACAGCCTGGTGGAATCCATGGGGAATCACCTGCTCTGGGGACACCAGCTGACCCTTTACCATAGTCATGCTGGCAGCTGTATCCCTCAAAGCTTCAACACCTTACCCATTGATGGTGACCAATTGCCTATACATAGTAGTAATAGAGGGCTCATGGATCTTATGAACCATCTCACTGTCACCCAGGGTCACTAGGGTAACCCCACTAAACCCCCCCCCCCCCAACACCTCCCCCGCTTGACTGGGACAAACTAGTTTCCCAGCACTGCACTAGCCGCCCCTGTAATATTTCTTCCAGTGGGAGGTGGTGCTCTTTTTGGACACTTGGGAGGCCCTTTGTAGTGTCCTTACTCGTAGCACTCGGAGCACTTGATGGGCTTAGGGTGCTGACTCTTGTCAGGGTCGTTTTTCATCTGGTGACCAAATTGGAAATGAGAACCAGACCCTTTCCCCTATGAGTTGTTGTGGGGGCCTTTAGAGAACTCTCTATCTCCCCCCTCTTTCTTCTGTTGGGAACCCTGACCACCCATTTGGAAGCCCCGCCCGCAGATTCCTTCTTGAACAGTCTGGTGCTGACCCTGATGTCCCCCTCCTCAGCAAGCTTCCTGCGGTCAGTAAGCTTGCTATCAACCATGTGTTGGAGCAGTTCTGGAAAAAAATATCAAGCATGTGCTCCTTCAAAATCATGTTGTACAGCCCTGAATAATCATCAACCTTGCTGCTGTCACCCAGCACTTCATTGCCTTGCTGCCATAATCAACGAAATCCACCCATATCTGTAAAGAGATCTTGTGGCTGCCCCTGAATCTGAGTCTATACCTCTCAGGGGTCAGTCCAAACTTACTGACTAAGATGGCCTTTGTAGTAGTGTAGCATCTGCTCCTCTACCTCTAGTATAAGGTGTGTCCCTTCTAACTGTGGGCATATATACCTCCATAAACTACCACCCCAGTAGTCCTCTGGCACCTTGTTGACTCTTAGATCCACTTCATAGGCTGCAAACGCCTTATCTATGATATCCCCCACTCCATAACTGGGCACTAAATCCTTGGGTATCCCGATTCCGTACTCCACAGTGGACATTGTAGGTATGCTGCCACCATTGCTGTCGCTCATCTTGTAGGGCTCTTATGTCCAGCTCTTTCATGCTGAGCTCATGGGCCATCTTCCTCTCCTCCATGGCCAGCTTTTTCTCTTCTATAGCTTGGTCTCTCTCCATTTTAGCAAGGGCCTGCTCCCTCTCTACCTTGGCAAGGGCCTGCTTCTTCTCGTATTTCAATTTTGTATGCTCTAGCTTCAACTTTCTTTCTTCTCTCCTGTCCTTCAGCTCCTCTGAAGACCGGTTCCTTGAAGACACACTGTTGCCTGGTCTGCTGTGGACTCCCAGTCCTAAGAGGATGTTACCCCCACCCCCGCATCAGTAGGCTGCATGACAAGACCTCCAGACAGGTTCTGCTCAAATGCCTCAGACTGTGTTGTCTGGAGGGCTGCTGCCCATGCTCTTAAGGCTTTCTGAAGCTGTGCCTTCTTGGCACTTCCCTTGGTGAACACCCTTCTTTCCTTGCAGGACTCCTTAAGCTGGACCACTGTGTAGGTTTCCAGATTGGCCAGCTAAGGCCACAGACAGTGCAGATAAAAGGAGTATGGGGCAAAATTACTTTTGGAAAGATCAAAGATGTAAATTTAGGGAGGATTGAAAAAGGTTTGAATTGGTCATAGTATAGAGTTGTAGTGAACAATGAGTTACTATGGTATTGCACAAACACAAGTCCTATTCTCACCGCAGATCAACTATGTTTGAAATGGGGTTTGTGGTTGGCTGAGGTATGCACCTTGTCCAAGCAGGACTCTAGTCAGGGTAAGCTAGATACACACTAAAAGATAACCTGTGCTCACCCTCTGTTAGCTTGGCACAGAGCAGTTAGGCTTATCTAAAGAGGCAATGTGTAAAGTATTTGTGCAACACAAACACAGAAACACAATGAATACACCACAACAATTCTCCACACAAGTTTAGAAAAATAGATTATATTTTTATGAGCAAAACAAGACCAAAACGACAAAAATAAAATAAGTAGAACCAGAGTTATGAATTTTTAAAGAATAATTCATTCAAAAGTAGTGCTTAAAAGCAAATAGCACTTAGAGGCAAGGTTCCCTGTAAGATTCGCGCTGGCACACCTCTGTCCCCCCGAGCGTGCAGTGCTGTGTGTGAAGCGCGCACACACAGCACATCCCTGGAGAGCGTTGCCGCCGGCGGTGTTAAAAAGCTCCTTTTCTAAATAGAGCACGGCTGTGTGGGCTGACTGGGGGGCCTTTTGAAAGTAATTATGTTAAATACAGCACATGGCGGGCGCTGTGATTAACATAAATACTTTCGCAAAGGCCCGCAATCAGTCCCGCAGCCGCACTCTATTTAGAAAAGAAATGCAGCAAGTCTACAAACACGAGGTGTGCTTTCAGAATCATCTGAAAGCACACGTTCGTGCTTTTGAACTTGATGCATTTCTTTTCTAAATAGAGCACGGCTGTGGGTCTGATTGTTTGCCTTTTGAAAGTATTTGTTAAATGCGTCCCATGAAGGGCGCTGTGATTAACATAAATATTTTCTCAAAGGCCCACAATCAGCCCGGCAGCGGCGCTGTAAGAAAAGAAATGCAACAAGTTTAAAACCACAACGTGTGCTTTCAGATCATCCTGAAAGCACACGTTGTGTTTGTGGACTTGCTGCATTTCTTTTCTTAATGCAGCACGGCTGTGGGCTGATTGTGGGCCTTTTGACTTTCTGTTGCTAGTCCTAGTTTTCCATTCAGCAGCAATAAGCTTGCCTGGATTGTACTCCCTCTGGCCCTTGTTGTACATTTGGGATTACTGGCTTGATTAATGTTATCTACAACAAGGAATGACTGAAAGTCTTCATGACTTGAGCCCACAATTATAGAGTTTGCCTATCTACAAATGATTTACCATGTGTGTGTTTTTTTTATTTGAAGAGAATGATGCTCCGACACCACGCTTCTTTGGATTGACGGGCGGGGCCAGACAATAAGGTTCTAAAGTCAATTTATGTCATCAGGACTTAGCACGCCAGCTCAGGTTTGCACACAAATCATCAATGACTGGCACTATTTTGAAGGGTGTGAGAGTGAATCTACTAGTCTGTGACTTCTACTGAGGGATGTTGGTTTGCTGTTAGTAGTGTTTCACTGTTAGTTTGAGGATGAGAGTGCTTCCTGTAGCGTAACTACTACTGTAAAGGGCGTGTGCATGCTGCAAGTAGTGTGAAACAGCTTCCTTGTTCCAGGGGCGTAGCTTCAGGAGGGTTGTTTGGGTTGTTACACCCCCCAACAAATGTATTTAATAAATAGTTGGGTACAGGAGCTTTCAGTTAGGTATTGTAAGGTGTCTGTCGAATTTCACCTGGGATTTTTAAATACTCCGACAAAAACACACACACTTTCGTCTTTGCTTTGAAGGTTTCAAAACATGATTATTTTATAAAATACCATTTTTTTTAAGCACCCCCTCACAATCTGCACTCCTTTCCCTTTCCACTGGCCCTTAAGCCCCCCTCAGGTGCTCCTTCTTATATAATGATTAACATGATATGCCAGCGTGATTGTCTGAAAATATGAAGCTCACATTCCCCAGTCTTACTGACCAAGCTATGCCCCTGCCTTGTTCAGTTTGACGCATCAGGCCGCCTATCAGCCTGCTTAAAGCGAACAGCGTGTTTCATACAGAGAGACAGTGGGCATCCCTAAGCCATTTTCTTTCTAGCAGCAGTCCGCGTCCAAGGGACGACGGTTCATGTTTGGTGTGCTATAAAGTTTCCCACGCTCATCTTGGAAACCACCTTCATTTCACAATGTCTGGAAGGCTCTGTTAACAGATGGGGTCAGCCTGAAAGTATCAGACATACTTTTCCAATGGCGGCTGGTGACATTGAAAAATGGTGCGGCGTAAAAGTTTGGGCTGAGTGCCCTGTGACGAGCGAGCATAGCAAGTGAGCCCAAACGCCATAAGGAGGGAGAGGGGGTTGGGGGGGGGGAGGGGGTGTTCTCCCCCGGGAAATGTTTTAAGAGTGGGCAAATGGTGCATTTTCTAGCAAGCAAATTTGCGAAAGCAAGGCTAATAAAGCAATTGTGAAATTGTAGTTATGATCTCCATAGAGAGATTTCGTACGATAATGACGTAGGTAGCTGCTTATACAGTACAACGAGTACTGAATGCCACACTGCATTAAACCCTGAACTAAAGAATTAATGTTTTGAGAAAATAAGCCCTGCTGGTCAATCCACTTCCATACCAAAATAATCCTTACAGCTAACTTGCATGTTTGCAATATCACTTGTATTTAGTACATTATCCTTCCTGAGCCGTTCTTTGTTTAAAAAGAGCCATTATTGGAATCAAGCCTTTAATGTTCTTACAGAAACAAATATATCACCTCACCACTGTTCCCTGTAAGGTGCGTGCGCGCAGCTCTGTCCCCCGAGTGCCCTGTGCCGTGTGTGAAGCTCATACACACAGCACATCCCGGTAGAGCGTTCGCGGCGCCGGTTTTAAAATGCTCCTGCACTTGCTGCACTTCTTTTCTAAATGGAGCACGGCTGCAGGGCCGATTGTGGGCCTTTTGCCAGTGTTTGTTAAATGCAGCCCATGAGGGGTGCTGTGATTAACATAAATGGTTAACAAAGGCCCACAATGTCCTGCAGCCGCACTCTATTTATGATTAAGTCGTATTTATTGGAAGGATGTCAGGGTGAAAGTACACAGCTTGCTGCCTACATCCATCGGCCGGCAGAGCGAGTCATCAGTAGCCATACACAGCGATCATGCCACAACCCGGAGGCCGGCCGCGTAAGAGGTCAAAATGCAGTAGAAGAAGCTTATCCCTTCCGAATTTTAACCCAAGAACAAGGGAAATCAAGAACATGTAAGAAATCCCCCCCCCCCTTCCCGCCACCCCCCACCCCGAACCGATGTGCTGAGGATGGTCACTGGAGGACCCAATGTAAGGGTTAGGTATCATTTAGCTATGGAGGGGGTCTCTGACCCGGGCTTTGTTTCGGTGAGCCGCAGGAGGCGGAGGTATTTTGGGCATGTCACCTCGTTCATTTCCGTCGTTAGCAGGGACAGTAATGGGCGCCATATGGTGCGGAAGGAATCTGCAGAATTCGTGAGGGTAGCTTGGATGCGTTCCATGCCTACGATGAACCACAGTTTATGTAGCCATTCAGTGTGGGTCGGTCTGGTCTGTGTGCCCCATAAGGAAAGAATGTGCTGCACAGCTGCTCCCATAGCTAAGCCGATTTGTTTCCCTCGTATCGACTTCAGTGGGTACATGAGTGGGTTGGGTAGCCCTAAAAGTGTATAGGCGGGGAGTCGGGGAATTTTCGTCTCAAAATGTCTGTA
The DNA here is from genome assembly GCA_963921515.1 of Calotriton arnoldi. Lineage (NCBI taxonomy): Eukaryota > Metazoa > Chordata > Amphibia > Caudata > Salamandridae > Calotriton > Calotriton arnoldi. The sequence continues at coordinate 861,789 of CAWUFW010000339.1, forward strand.
TGTGGTACAAAATATCGTTCCATTAGTCTGTCACTTCTGTGCACTCCCACAATATGTGGGTCAAGGTACCCTCCGCATCACAGCCCCGCCAGCACGTCGGGCTACGGTCTGGGTTCCCCTTATGTAGTCTGGCTGGAGTCAAGTACCAGTATGTGTCCACCTTGATTGACGTTTCCCGACTGGCCGTGTTACGGGCCGTGTGATTGGCTCGGAAAGAGATATCACGCCATTCTTTCTCTGTGAGATCCCTCCCAATTTCTTTTGCCCAGCGCCGCTGTCCCGCCGAGGGCAAGAAGGGGGTCTGCGGACGGAGCATGTTGTATAATTCGGAGATCATCTTCTTATCAGAAGTTTTCGTTAAAAGCCATCTCTCATAACTTGTGAGCTTCCTGCTGACCAACGGTCGCACGTCCGGGTGGAGGAGCCAATGGCAAATTTGAAAGTATTGAAAGCGGTGTGGGGCTGTAATGTCATAGGATTGTTTCGTCTCGGTGAAGGAGAGGTACCCCTCTAGGTTAAAGAGCTGGCCCGCTGATTTACAATCCGTAACCCGCCACTGTGTGAACGCCCGTTCTTCTAATCCAGGGGGAAACTCTGGGTTATCGAATAAGGGTGTCAGTGGTGATGGGAAGGATGTGAGACCTCGTTTTACGGCCACTGTATCCCACACGCGTAGGAGTGTGCTCGTGATGGGGGAGCCCCTAAGATTTGGTGGTCTATCTGACCGCTTCAGGAACGGCACCTTCCACAAAGAGAGTTTCGCGAGCGCCCTATCTTGGAACAGCCATCTCTTTTCAGATTCCGGTCTGCTCCATTCTACTAGGTGCCTAAGTTGAGATGCTTTAAAGTATTCCAGGAAGTTCGGGATGCCTAACCCTCCTTCGTCAGGAGGTCTGTGGGAGAGATCCCTGCGCATCCGAGGTTGTGCCCCAGCCCAGATAAAGTGCTGTACTGCTCCCTGTATCTTGCGAAGGGTTCCCGGCGGGGGCCAGGCCTGTATGGTCTGGAAGATATAAAGTGCTTTGGGTAGGATACTCATCTTTATTGCTGCAATCCGGCCGAGGAGAGACATCGAGTGTTTTTGCCATTGTCGGAGGCATGTCTGGATATGGGAGAGGAGCCTGGCATAATTCTGTGTGTCCGTTCTCATGACGGAGGGGGCTAATTCTATCCCCAGGTAAGTGATTGTATCGCAAGTTTGGAGTTCTCCGTAGGACGGGCGCTCCGTCCCTGGTAAGTCTGCGTTGCGGCCCAGATGCAGGATCGTGGATTTCCCCATATTGATCTTGAAGCCGGAAACCCGGCCAAAGGAGGTCCGTTCCCGCAGGAAAGCCGGTACCGAACGGGCGGTAGGAGCTACAGTGGGTCGCGTCTTTCCCGGGTTTGGGGATAACTACGATATCGGTGGCCAGCATATCAGAGGGGATGGTTCCCGGACCCTGGAAGGAATTAAAAAGGCGCGTTAAAATTGGGGCCAGGAGTGGGCAGAGGGCTTTATAAAATCCCGCCGAGAAGCCGTCCGGGCCCGGCGATTTCAGTGGTTTGAGGCGGGAGATGGCGCCTATCACTTCCTCAGTGCAAATGGGCGCATAGAGTGCTTCCGCAGAGTCCAGCGTCGTTGTGGCGGCTCCCTGGAGGTAGGCCTCCCCCTCGTCGCGCGCGTGTGAGGCCTTGCTGTAAAGGGTGGAGTAGAAGCCCCTAAAGACTTCCGCGATCTCTTCGTCGCGTTCCACTGTCTCCCCCCCCCCCCCGGTTGTCTGAAGCGCCGGTATCTTTGCGCGCTGGACACGGGCCCTAAGCTTGCTGGCTAGGAGACGCCCCATTTTATCACCCCCTATATAGTAAGTATGCTTGAGCCGGAGGGCCACGTACTCGGCTCTATCCAGATCCAGTGCTGCCAACTGCGCCCTCGCCGCTTTCACTTGACGCCATATCCTGGGGGCGCAGGTGCGGCTGTGTATCTGCTCTAATTCCACCACCCGGGCCGTAAGCAGTTCTCTTTTGTCTCTGTGCTCCCTGGCATCGGCCGCGGAGATGGCGATCAACTCACCTCGCACCACGGCCTTGAGAGCCCCCCATAGTGCCGTGAGGGGTGTACCCGGAACATCATTCCTTGCTAGGTAGTCAGTGATACATTTGTGGAGCTGTTGAGACACCCCTTGCCTCTGAAGCAAATTTTCCCTGAGTCGCCACCTCCCCGGCGGTCTGCGCATGGCGGGCAATGAAAGGGTCATGGTCACTGTGTCGTGATCTGAAAGTGCCGCTGGGGTAATGTTCACCGTGTCCACTAGGGCCGTCAGGTCAGTAGACCCTATAAAGTGATCTAGTCTGGCGTAGGTATGGTGTGCATGGGAATAGTAGGAATATTGCGTGGTGCGTGGGTGAGCCGCCCTCCATATATCTTCCAGGCCCCTATCGCTCAACCAGGCCTTCCCTGTCGTGGATATTGCCCCTGTTTGTCCGTAGCGCTGGCCGGACCGGTCCTTCTCCGCATCCATGACTAGGTTCAGATCCCCTCCCACCACCACTCTCCTGGCGTGTGTGTAAAGTGTCTCTGACAGTGCCGCTGTGAGAAATTGTTCTTGTCCCGTGTTGGGAGCATATAGGGAGCCTACCACCAAAGGAACCCCCCACCCAAAGTGTGCGGGCTAGAAGACGGCCTTTTATCTCTGCCACTTTATCGCCCACCGTGCCCTGGAATGACTTGGCAATTAATATGGCTACCCCGGCCTTCTTCGCCGATGTGGAGGAATAGAATTGTTGGGGAAAGGCTCGGGACCTCATCCGGTGCCAATCTTTGGGGAGGAGGTGAGTCTCCTGCAGCAGACACACAGACGCCCCTGAATTTTCTAGGTAGGACAGTACAGCCCTTCTCTTAATGGGGTTGTTCAGCCCCTTCACATTAAGGGTGAGAATTTGAAGTGTGTGATTTGTCATGAGAAGTAGTCACCAGCAGAACGCTGAGTCCTGGGGGATACGATCTCCGCAGCACCATAGTGATGTTCGTAGGCCCTGTAGTCCGCCCCTTGTGATTCGGAATGGTGAGCGGACCCCGCCCCTAGCAGCACATCGGTTCTTCCCACCCACCCTCCCTCGCCCCTAACTCTGACCCACCCGCGCCCAAATGTCCCCTTCCCCCCCTCCCTCCCAGAACCTACCCAATCCCTCCCTCCCTCCCTCCCAGAACCTACCCAATCCCTCCCTAACCCCAACCAAAAAACCCCCAAAATTCGTCAATGTCCAGCGCCCATCATACCGAGATGTGGGCATGTGGAGAACAGAGATTGGAGTGTGTGTGTGTGGACCAAGTGTCCCCGGCTCCCCGCTCTCGGACCCCCCCCCCCCCGGCCCGTGCAATGTCAGTGCCATGTGTCCCTTGTATGAAAATTAAGGGCAGGTCGTCGAAGCGGTATCTTTCAAAACAGCATCTAGGGCCGCCTGTCTCTCTTGCGCCACAGTGTCTGGATCCGGTCGTGCCTCTAGTTTGGGGTAACGTCGGCGTCCCACCCTTTGCCATCCATTCCCGGAGGGTCTCCGCATGGAACCAGGTGACTCATCCGTGTTTTGTGTCTCCAGGCCAAGGATCTTACAGGTGTCCTGGAGGGACCTGAGTTGGTGGAGTTTGCCATTCCATTTAAATATGAGGCGAAAAGGGTGGCCACAGGAGTACGCTACCCCCTGCTCTCTCAGATGCGTAGTGGCTTCTTTGAAGGCTTTCCTCTTTTGTAGCGTTATGGAGGCGAGGTCCTGGTAGAGAGCTACGGAATGCCCTTGATAGCTGAGGGGTTGTTTCGATCGCACCTCTCGCAGTATACGTTCTTTGAGAGGGTAATCTGGGAGAAAGGCCAGAAGGTCGGGGGGGGCAGGGGCACGTCTCGGCAAGCCCACCCGGTGAGCTCGGTCAATTCGGACTTCGAAGTCTTGCGGTTCCCCTAGAATGTCCCGAAACAGCCCTTGCAAGTAACGGGTTATGTCTAGCCCTTCCGTCTTCGAAGGGACCCCTCTGACGCGGATGTTTCGCCGTGAGCGATTTTCGAGGTCCTCCGCATGGGCTTGTAGGTCTATTTGTTGATCTCGGAGACGAATGACCTCCTGTTGAAGTTGTGCAAGCTCTTCGCCCGTGGTTTGCTCCCGGTCTTCAAGCGCTGCAACTCTCTCCCCTACTGCGTCGACGTCCTGGCGGATCTCTTTCACCTCCCCGCTACCTCGCACTTGAGCGTTTGGAAGTCCTCACGGAGGGTGTTGAATAGGGATTCTAGAAAACAGCGGGTGATCGGGACCTCGCCGTCCTCGGAGTCCGCGGGGGTCCCCGGCGGCGTTCTGCTTCCTTTCTCGCCAGCTAGGGAGCTTTTTGTGAGCATCTCCTTCACCCATCTCTCCCCTTTCTTCTTGACCGATGCCATCGCCGGTCCACACCTTAGTTTGGGGTCGTTCCTGGCTGCTGACCCCACTCTGGGGCACATGAATGGCACACTTGAAACGAAGTGCGGCCCCCCCCTGGCCGTCCCCGCGGCGTCCCCGCCTGGCCCGACCTCCCCCGGTCCTGGTGCTCGACTGTGTGGGTAGCGCCTCCTCAGGGGCCTCAGGCGATTGGGGAGGTCCCCCTCTCTTCCTCTCAATTCAGGGGCCTCTAGCGCTCGCGGCGTATGGACTCTGAAGATGGCCTACTCTCTGTCCCCTCTCTGGCGCGCCCCGTCGTCCTTTCCCGCCTGGCAAGGGTCCCAGCCGTTGGCGATGCCCCTCTCGACAGCCACTCCAGCCCTCCTCCTGGCTGCCTGTCTGGGTCTTGGCGCACTTCGCTCTTCTGGGGCCCTGTTCTGGACAATTTTGCGGTAGACCCCCGCACCGGGCTTTTAAACTTGATGCATTTCTTTTCTTACACCGCGGCTGCGGTGCTGATTATTAGCCTTTTGAAAGTATTTGTTAAATGCAGCCCATGATGGGTGCTATAATTAACATAAATACTTTCTCAAAGGCCCACAATCAGCCCCGCAGCAGCACTGTAAGAAAAGAAATGCATTAAGTTTAAAAGCACGACGTGTGCTTTTAGATGATCCTGAAAGCACACGTTTGTAGACTTGCTGCATTTCTTTTCTTAATGCAGTGCGGCTGCGTGCTGATTGTGGGCCTTTTGAAAGAATTGATGTTAATCACAGCGCCCGTCATGGGCTGGCATTTAACATAAATACTTTCAAAAGGCAAACCATCAGCCCCCAGCCGCGCTCTATTTAGAAAAGAAATGGAGCAAGTTTAAAAGCACGAACGTGTGCTTTCAGATAATTCTGAAAGCACCCCTCGTGTTTGTCACCAGTCCTGGAATTAGAAGGAGCCCACAAATAGAGGGTTTGAAGTTACGAAGGGCGAAGTGATCAGGAGTTAAGTTACAAGAAGCAGAGTCTATGACAGGGCTTTAAGTGGGCCGGGTCCTAAGCACCAGCAGTTCTAAAAAGCAGGTGCTGAGACGGGTCCCTCTCGGACTCTCCATTTTTGCCTTCAGCCTCGGGGTGGAAAAAAAAATCTTAACTCTGCAGCAGTTAACTGCTTTTGATGTAACTTTTATTCTTTTGCAGTTTCATGTAGTGCAAACTCAACCCAAAAGTATTGAAGCGCTTTATATGATTATTATTTTTTTTTTTTGGGTATGCATGGATTAATTGATTTGACCAGAATCATAGGATGTTAAGCTGACCCGAGACTCAAAAACCATCTCCTAAGTCAGCACCTCAAGCATTAAGCCACAACCTCTACTAGAAGGGTGGAAGAATCTTCAATATTATATACAACTTTATGCAACAAGCAACCATTGACAAAGCCATTAGTCCTGGCTTCTTGTAGGTGTAATGTTACTTGTATTATATCTCTGGATGCCATGACAGAAGCAGCAATATATCATTCGGGTGGCACACTATGCGACGCACAGATTTTTAGCTTGATTGCTTTTAAGCCACGCTCTTAATTGCATCGGTCACGCCCCCAAGTTTTTTATCCCACTTTAAGCCCTGGTCTACACGTGCAGTTGGGTTCTTGGCGCACATAGCTTTGGCTGCAGTGCACAGAGACCTTACTCTCCCGCACACAGAGGAAAAAAATGAGAGGGAACATTGCTTAAGGGTTACCTGAGATAGGGCTGGGCCATGGTAAATCCAAAGTTCAGGCTGACCGCGTTGTTAGGCAGGCCGGCTACAGGACTCACATAGGTCCCGCTGAATAGGTACCTTGGATGAAGCAAGCGTCGACGACTCGATGCGTCGGTTCCGATCCGAGCAAGATATGAAGGCTTAGTCAACGACCCCTTTACGAAGCAGGCAATGCGTTGTGATCAAGCCATGCTGTCTGTCGTCAAGCTGCGCAGTTCATCAAAGCTATCATCGATAGGCTCCAGTGTCAGCATCAAAGGGCAATGAGTATGTTCTGATCGGCGCAAAGTTGTAACTGCTTTGATTTTGATGGTTTTTTACAGCAGAAACTCACTTTCGAGGGGCTCCGGACTAAATTGGCACCACTTGGCAGGGCAGGGCAGGACTCCCAGATGGTCCAGGTGCTTTTGCAGAGTTGTAGGCCCTGAGACTTCGGAACAGGGGGCAAGCCCTTGGAGCCACTCTGGGTTCAATTGAGATGATCCTTGTCCTCAGCAGGGCAGATTGCAGTCAGCAGGGCAGCACAGTAAAGCAGAAAAGGAGTTCTTACAGACCAGCAATCATGCAGAGTGCCAATCCTTATAGCACAACAGTCTTTACTCCTGGCAGAGTACTTCACAGGTCCTCAGGTCATGGTAGGGTTAGAACCCCAATACTTATACCTAGTTGTGTCTTTGAAGTGGAGTGACTTCAAAGAAATGTCTTTGAAGTGCACACAGGCCATTTTCCCCAGCCCTGGCTCCGGACTATCAGTAGGCGATAATCAGCCCTTTTTGTAGAAAACAGGACACTGCATATTCTGGTGTGTCAGCTCCCCCACTCTCTTCCTGCCCAGGAAGAGCTATCAGAATGTAGATGAGTTCAGTTACACCTACACTTAATTTGATTGTGGCTGCCTAGAGAGAATGCACAAAGTGTAGCTGTCACCCACCCCAGACGTGCATTGGAGACAGAATGCAGGCACACAGAGCAGTAAGAGCGTAGAAATGCCCACTTTCTAAAAGTGGCCTTTCTAAAATAATAATGTTAAATCCAACTTTACCAATAAAGAGGTTTTATCATTACCATTCCAAAGATATAAAACATGATGCAGCCACTCCTTGCTGATCAGAAATTACAGCTTAAAAGTGTATTAAGGAATTCCCAATGCTAACCTGAGAGAGGACGTGGCCTCTCAGTAGTGAAAAACGAATTTAGGTGTTTGTCACTACCAGGACATGCAAAACGTAACAGTACATGTCCTACCTTTTACTTACACAACACACTGCCCTGTGGGCTACCTAGAGCCCACCTTAGGGGTGACTTATGTGTAATAAAAGGAGAGCTTAAGGCTTGGCAAGTAGTTTTAAATGCTAGGCGAAAGTGGCAGTAAACCGTGCCTGAGACTGGTTTGAAAGGCTACTCGTGTGGGTGGCACAATCAGTGCTGCAGGCTCTCTAGTAGCATTTAGGTTACATGCCCTGGGTATATGGTATACCACTTTACAAGGGACTTACAAGTAACCTGAATGTGTCAATTGTGTATACACCAATGTTACCATGTTTGGGGGAGAAGCACAGGCACTTTAGCACTGGTCAGCAGTGGTAGAGCTCTCAGAGTTCTACGGCCAACAAAAAGAATCATCAAAAAGAGGAAGTAAGCAAGCAAAACATTTGGGGCAAGACCAACCTAACAATGACAGGTCTGTCACATGATTTACGGGGCTACTTAAATGGGTGGCACAATATGTGCTACAGGCCGACTAGTAGCATTTAATTTGCAGACCATAAATATATGGTATACCACCTTACTACAGACGTATAAGTAAATTAAATATGCCAATCGGGTCTGAGCTAATTTTACCAGGTTTTAGGGTGAGAGCACAAGCACTTTAGTACTGATAGGCAGTGGTAAAGTGCACAGAGTCCTAAAGCCAGCAAAAATAAATTCAGCAAAAACAGGAGGGGTGAAGGCAAAAGGTTTGGGGGTGACCCTGCCGAGAGGGCCAGGACCAACAGCAAGCATCTAAAAGGTACTCCATTCATACCTACCACTACAAATTAGACATCCACATTATTCAGTCATCCTAAAGCAACTAATAATGCAAAGTATCATTTTAACAAATAATGCAGAAAGCCTAGAACAATTTGTCTAATGGTCTAAACCCTTATTTAGGCAGTTAACAATCAATCTAGTAAATGCATCCAAAGAACTAACTGATTCACCTCCCATAGTAATTCAGTACTCATTGAAAGTAATGCAATTCTTGGTCTTTAAGACCCAATTCTACAGCAGTTACGCGATTGATACATCTGGTTTCTCCTTATATTAAACCCAAGTCTCTATCCCCTCCGTGAGGATGAACCCTAATGTGATCAATACCATGGAAAAGGAAATAGCCATCCCTATTATCCTTGATCTGCGGCGGTAGCAGCGGTTCAGTGGCGGTCCGACCGCCACACTTCCAATACTGCAGGCGGTCACGCAGTGTGGCGATGGTCGGACCGCCACCACGACTACTGCGGTCCCATCGACCGCCGTAGTTGTAATAAAGCCCCAAGAACTTTTTGTGACCACTCTCCTAGATTTTAATCATGACGCAGCTGCACCAAGCAGCACAGGAATGTAATCTTCTCACTAGCCTGCAAAATGATTATTCACCTCTCCCTGACTACTAGGGCCGCTAAAAAGAAGCTGAAAAGGGCCCTGCGCATATTGAGGCAAGCATCAAATGATCAAGCTAGTCTGGAAAATTTGCAGCAATTAAAAAAGTATTTTAAAAAAACCTCTGTGGGAAGAAACCTGTTCCTCAGAACAGGCGTTTTGGGCCAAAGCTCTTTTCCTCAGTAGAAAATAACTATTAAAATTTGTGGAGAATGGTAAATGGCTTAAATAGAGCATCAACTATGACAAACAACTCAACTATTTCAGAATCAAGCTGGGCACATATTAGTTAAACACAGTTTTCTGTCCTACAACAGACAACTCACTATTAGCAACAAGAAGGCAAGTGATTGCAGGGGTTTCTTCCTCTGCACTTCTAAATTCTCAAGCTTCAGAGCCCGCCATTTTAGAAGACAGGCTATCTTTCCTGAAGAGCAAGTTCTAAAAGAGATACAGGCTGGTTGACACGTCAGTGCCCCAGGTCTTAATCCCGCAGGCACTGTACAAAGTTAACCCTACTCCTTTGGGCTGATGCAGTGACCTCAGTTTTCAACAGTGTCATGGAGCTCCAAGCACTCCCCGGCTCTTGGAGAGGATCAGCGGTTACCCCATCTACAAAGGTGGGGAAAGGCAGCAACCAGAAATTTACAGACTAATTGCCTTCCTTGATAATGAGGCAAAGTACTTTGCCGGGCTGCTTTTAAAGGAGTTAACCGCTTGGGTGGCCAAGACAAAAATTATACCGCAGAATAAAATGGGTTTCACCAGTGGAGTGGAGACCACAACAAATATTCTTGCACTTTCTTCTTTAATTGATAAAATGAAACTGGAAAAAAAATCACTTAATCTCGGTTTTGTTGACATTAAGTCAGCATTTGACTGTTCTCATCTTCTTTGGGTGAAATTATCATCTTTGGGCATTCCTTCTGCATTATTAAAAGCAATACTACTCCTCTATTCAGGGGTTGAAACAAAGATTTGTTTTGGCCCCTTACTTATTTAATTTATTTTTGGCCGGCATGTCAAAGGCACTTGACTTAGTCAAAGCTTGGATGCCTACCATTCTCAAATCTTTTATAAGCGGATAACATACTCATTAGTCAAACAAAAGTCAGCCTACAACGAACTATTGTTGAGCTCTCAGGATACGCAACGGGGACCAGTATGGCAATTAATCGCAAAAAAACGGTCATGTAGATAAACAGTAGGTGAAACAACTGTTATCGGTTCCTATACAACCAATAGCTGGAATATGCTAAGGAGTAAAACTATCTAGGTGTTTTATTTGATGATAGAGGAACCATCCTTTCACACAAACAGGAGTTGCAACGAAAAGGTAGCACCTTCTTAGGTGCCTTTCCAACCCTAAATAAATCCAATCCAATCCAATAGCATTTATAAAGCGCACAGCTACCACCTACGGCGGTGTCCCGGCGCTATGAGGTTAAAGCAGTGGGGGGAGGAGGTAGGCTAGGACAGATCAAACAGCCAGGTTTTCAAGGCACTACTAAAAATGGATTCGGACTCAGCCTTGCGCAGATGAACGGGCATCTCATTCCAGAGTGCGGCTGTTCTAACTGCGAAAGCACGCCCTCCCATCCTAGCTTTCCGAAAGCGGGGGGCACGGAGCATCAGCTGAGAGTTTGAGCGCAGAGTTCTGTTCTGGTGGTATATCTGGAGTCTCTGCCTAAGGTAGCCAGGCCCACAGTCTCTTGTCGCTCTGAAGGCCAAGGATAAGGCCTTAAATTGAATTCTCCTTTTTACCGGCAGCCAATGTAGGCTGCGCAGGTGAGGGGAGATGTGGTGTCGAAGGGGCACCTTTCTGATAAACCTAGCTGTTGCATTTTGGACTGTCTGCAGCCTTTGGATAAGATAGGCCGGAAGACCCAGGTACAGGCTGTTAGCATAGTCCAGCTGAGATGTAATCAAGGCATGGACTATGGTGGCCCGACAGTCCATAGGCAGTAGATGGAGAAATCTGCGCAAGGTTTTAAGTTTCCAGAAACACGCTCTGGAAACTTGACCAATCTGGGCCTTAACAGACAGTTCAGAATCTAATTTAAAGCCTAGGTTTCTGACCGAGGACACGGGAGTGGGAGGGGGATTCAGTTGCGACGGCCACCAAAGGTCAGCTGAGGGGGGGTGAAGGTTGATTGAAAAACATCACCTCGGTTTTATCCTTGTTCAGTTTAAGACAGTTGTCTGTCATCCAAATCATCATCATCTAAATCATTGGTAGGCCCCAGCTTTAACCCCTTGTTAAAGGTGGTTGCTGCCAAATTGTTACCTACACTGACATATGGCAGTGGAGCCCTCCACGGGCGGGATTCCGCCACTCTTGACAATTTCTAAAACTATTGGCTTCTCGTCAACTTACTAGCTAATGCCTCCCCTGCTCAAATTCATCTAGCGTTCGGGCTGACCAATCAGTCAGCTGGAAGGATGTGGGCTTACCTTAAAACTTGGCATAAATTAAGATCATCGCCCGATGATACTTTAAGTAAAACTTAATGGCTAGCGCTTTCCAGAAACCAAAGTGCCCCCACTTTGCTTTATCTAGAATCAGCCATTAACACTCTTGGTGCATTACCACTGTGGGATCTTAACAACGCTTCTGCAGTTTTTAAAAAAGCAATAAATTGTTTAATGAGACAACAGTCATCAATTGAGGTCATATTAGTAAAAAGGTAATAATAGTAAAAAGATCACACGTCTGGATAATTTTAAATGATTACAAATCCCTTAAATCACAGAGCTACTTAATCGCAGGCTGGGACCAGCATCTTAAGAACAAATTTATGGGATTCCGCTTTGGCCATCTACCTACACACCTGCACACTTTACCCTGGCTTCGGCAAGAGGCTATAAAATCCTGTCTACTATGTGGGATAGGTGTTGAAGAATTGTTCCACTTTTGTGCATTCAGACAAGCAGTTTTAGCCTGCTTTAATTCCCTGGACACACCTCTAAACTGCCAATTCGCCACATTTCTAATAAAAGTGGACCAAAATCTCAAGGTAACTGAAGGATTCCTCCCCCCAGGATCAACTTTTAATGATTAATTTCTCTTGTGGTTTATTTATTATTCTTATGGCCATTTGCAACAGAAGACTATTGCACCTTTGGATACATTTTTAATGATCAATGAAATGTATTTGACCCCGGATTTGATTAATGATAGTTTTTTTACTACTCGTAGATATTTGCAATATTAAAATGTTTCTTTTTTAAATTTGCAAAGATTTTAATTAATTGTGCAGAGTAAAAAAAATGTTGCTAATACAAATGCACATAAAAAATGCTGTACATTACGATATTATGCACAACAATATTAAAAAACGATAAAAATGATATTCCTACCTGCAATATTCTGCCTCAAAATATTTTTGACATCACAATATTTAAGATGCAATATTTGTGTCTCGCAATATTTTGAACACAATTTTGTTGAAACAACAATGCCGCAACCAATAAATACTGCACCCTGGGTATCCGTATTTGCCCAGTACATCAGAAAAAAACGTTATGAATCCTATTTTAAGATATATGCGTGTGTATTTTCTCATGTGAAAATCTACCTTTTTTGCTAACTTTTTGTTTCTTTTTGCTCCTCCGGAAATATATTTTTCCTAAAAGAGTTGTTTCAATTTCAAGCATAACCTTGAAAGGCATGTACCTCTGCTTTCCAGGATGGGATTTAGTCTGAAAGGAGTTTGTAATTATCCATAAAAGTGTGTGTTTGTGGCTTTGCGCACACTCACAGTACAGGGTATTCCACCTTTGGACTGCCCACTATCTGCCCTTGCGAGTAAGTGTTTTAGGACTCAAAAACACAAACCTACACCTGTAAATAGCTTTGTGAATTGGTCCCAAGGTGTTTAATCCTCTCAACAGAAGGTTTAAATCTTCTTTGAGTCTAAGAAAACCCAAGTGACTGCTTAGACATCTCAAAACTCAACACAGGAGTTAAGCTGCTGCTTTTAGGAGCCAATGATAACTTTGCTTTGTTCATATTAGCGGATATTTTAGTCCAGTTGGATTTTGAAGCCCCATTCGATGCCAGCTCCTGCATCAATAGCAACAATTTCACCATATTTATGAAAGACCAAGGCCCCAAAAGTAGTATGGGCACCACATTTGACAGTTTTGCTGAGCAAGGTATTCTGGCTCAGAAAATGCTCGAGTAATTGATTGGTGTATTGCTAAAAGAAGAAACAAATCAGAGACCTATGGACAATTAGAACTCATTTTACTTCATAATATACATTAAAATTCTCTCCACGCCAGTAAGATTGAGTTTTAATGTTTGAGTTCCAATATAGTCCAGCTGAGACTGAGAAAATTTGATTTGCAAGTAGAAATACCGCTATCTTCCACAACATAAAGATGGACTCATTTAAAGTTTGGAGGAACAGCCTGAAGCCTGGTTTAGCTCTGGTCACCATTCATAAAAATAACCTCTGCATTAGCAGGGCTGCATGAGTCCCAGGCCTGGGTGAGGACAAGCCCAGCATAGGTCTTACCAAAAAAGAACTATGGACAGAGAAATGAGCACCTAATGACATGTGGTTCCTTGACTTGACAAGAATCGCATTGAATAATCCACCTAGGGAGAACAAAGTCAATGAGGTAAACGTCAACCTCATTATTCAAGGAAGCCTACTTTGCCTGTGGACTGGCTATGACCCATGGATGAGGAGCGTATATAAAACCCATGAACAAACAAAACTCTCTCTATTCCGTCTGCGCCCGTCCGCGCCTGGCCGCCGCCGGACCCTCTGCCCATTTTCCTTCCTGTCTCCTTCCCCTCCTGCACCCTCCCCTCCTCACTTGTTTATCCCCACTTCTACTTGTAACACTGGCCACCCTGCGCTATTCGAGAGAAGAACTTAGAGCATTAAACAGGGCCAGTCCTCCTGTGAGGCTCATAACATCCTCCCCGCCAGTATGCCCTCCCATAGACGAGGCAGGTAAAATTCTAATCAAACCTCCCCCTCACCTTAAACCATTCACGATTAACTCCGCAGGAGGTAATCTGGCTGACCAGCCTCAACAATTAACGGGGTTATATTGTAACGTCCGTTCAATCCCTAAACATGCGCTTGAAATCTGGAGCCTGCTAGAATCTGAGAAACCCGATCTCTTTTTCGTCACCGAAACCTGGCTCCATTAGTCTGCCCTTCCTGATATTGCAATTGCATTCCCCCCGGACTATCAAGTGATCAGACTCGACAGGAACAACAAGAAAGGTGGTGGCCTAGCAATCGCATTCAGGGCTTGTCTTAAACATTAGCATACTGGAAACCCTCCTCTCTGAATGGGAAGAACTCTGTATTTTTAGAATAGAGAACGCTGCCAAGGGAACCTGGAGAGGTGCCTTAGTTTACCGGCCACCTGGCACTAAAATAAACTTTACCAACCACCTGATAGACTATTGCACCTCACGTACTAGCGGCCGCTAATTTTCTTATAATCTGTGACTTCAACTTTCATGCTGAACTCTCATCTGACACCAACACCAATCTATTGATTTCCAGTCTAAATACCCTGGGTCTTCGTCAGTTAGTAGTTGGCCCCACCCACTCAGCAGGTCATACCCTTGACCTCTTGTTTACCAATACCCCTTACATCAAAGTGGATCCCCCCATCCCTATACTCTGGTCGGACCATCATTTATTAAAATTCTCTCTACAGCATGCCCCCATCCACAGTAACCCCAGTAAAGAGCAGAAGTGGAGCAGGCCCTGGAAGAAGGTTGGCCTGGCTGCCTTCTCTCCCCATTTCAACATCCCGTCCAATACTAACACAGACAATGTAAACTCTGCAGTCGAGACCTTGGAGAAAGCAATTATCCAGGCCCTTGATATCATTGCTCCCCTGACTAAAGCCAAACGCAATCATAAAATGCCACCCTGGTTCACTGCTGCCTTAAAGTCTGACAAATTGGCAAGCAGGAAAGCCAAACGAAAATGGAGGCACTCCAAAAGCACCGAGGATAGACAGGCATACAAATCTACACATAGACGTTACCTTGACAATATCGTAAGCGCCAAAAAAAACTACAAAAGCAACAGAATAAATAAGGCTGCCAATTCGCACAAAGAACTTTATAAAATATTAAAGGAATTCACTAGTCCCTCAACCTGCCAGTCTAAACATCCTGCTTCTCAGGATTGGGTAAATACTCTGTCCACCTTCTTTGAGGATAAGATCAACATCATTCACAGCCTCTTTCCTAACCAGACATGTGAACATCAGCATCACCTGTCTGGCTGCGATCATACGACCACTTCAATTTTTTTAAATGATTTCATTGAATTCACACAAGAGGATGTAAGCACAGCCCTCTCCAAGGTCAAATCCGGTTCCCCCGCCGATCCTGTTTCACCTCACATTTTGTCCATCATTGGACCACCTCTTCTCACCGGCCTTACTGACCTTTACAATCTCTCCCTACGTCTTGCAACGGTTCCAACAAAATGGAAAGCGGCTATGGTCAAGCCTATCTTAAAAAAGCCTACATTGGACCCCAAGGAACCAAGCAACTATCGGCCCATTTCCCTTCTCCCTTTCTTTGGGAAAGTCCTGGAGTCCCTAATCAACAGGCAACTCTCAACCTTTCTAGAGAGTTAGAAGCTGTTGGACTCCTCACAATCTGAGTTCCGGGCGGCCCATAGTACGGAAACCTCATTAACAGAGGTAGTTGACAATATTAGACTCACCCTGGACATTGGTCAGTCAGCCATGTTGGTCCTTCTCGATCTATCTGCCGCCATCTCCCATAGGACTCCAGTGAATCGTCTGTGGGAATTGGGAGTCGGGGGTAGTGCTTTGAACTGGCTCAGGAGCTACCCATCTGACCGTTCTTCGAAGGTACACATTGGCTCCTTTGTCGCCTGCAGCCAAGTGATAGGCAAGGGAGTTCCCCAGGGTTCCATCTTAAGTCCTACTCTCTTCAACTTATATGTGGCACCCCTAGCTAGAGTGATCAGATCGCATGGTTTCGATACTGTGTCGTATGCAGACGACCCGCAACTACTGATCACGCTCGGCCCAGATCTAACGGACACTAAACTTCGATTCCTGAAGCGCATGACTGACATCAATGTCTGGATGCAAACCAATCATCTGCAACTCAATGCCAGTAAGACGGAGATCATTCTCTTTTGGAAAGCCCAAGCTCTATGGTCCAGCAATTGGTGGCCTTCCAATCTCGGCCCGTGTCCATCTCCCAAACTGGTGGTTCGTAACCTCGGGGGGGGGGTGATCGACAATAATTTGTCCATGAAAGACCATGTCGATCACGTGACGGGTATCTGTTATGGATTAATGTGAAGTCTTCGCAAGATCTTCCAATGGATCCCAGTTGTATCTAGGATGCCGCTTGTCCAAGATCTAATCATCAGCCGGCTTGACTACGGAAACGCCCTGATGGCCTCCATCAATGAAGAGCTTCTCACTAAACCCCAGGTGCTACAAAATACAGCCGCTAGACTTATTATTAAACCTACCCTCATGGTCCCCGTTGGCACCTAGTCTGAGAGCTCTCCACTGGCTTCCCATCAGGAAACGCATCCATTTCAAGATCAATTGCCTGGTCCACAAAACCATCCACGGGAAAGGGCCATGCTATCTTGCTAAGAAACTCACCTGCTATCAACCTACCAGAACCCTTAGGTCCTCAACCAAATATCTTCTCACCCCTTGTAAGATTCGCACCGCCAGAAATGGCAGCAGATCGTTCTCACATCTCGCTCCTACTCTGTGGAATTTGCTCCCTCTGCAGCTACGTATGGAAACTGACCACAGACGGTTTAGGAGAAATCTAAAAACTTGGCTGTTCTGATCTCTCTCTTCCTCCTAGTTTTCTTCACCTTTCTTCTTTCTTTCCCGTCCCGGGGTTTTTTGCCAGCGCTTTGAGACCCACGGGTGAAATGCGCGCTCAATAAAATCCTATGACTATGACTGACTATGACTATTCCATGCAAAGAGTGAGAAGGGAGGATGTGCGCAGAGCTGTTTTTCTGCTTGCCTGTATGCCCAAATTATGATGCTAGCCTTGAAATATTAAGGGTGCATGAGAAGGTTTGGAAAACCATGTTTTTGTTGCACGGCTACTGCTGATGTGCCCATTCACCTCAGAAATTTAATTTGCACCAGGTTTCTCGATTCAGAATGTGCTGCTGTGCATCCTGTCCCGAAATCCAGACTGCATCCAGTGCAGATAACTCCTGATAACCTAGCAGTGTGTATCAGAATGTCTTTTGACAATGGGGTATCCCGACCCACTGGAGGGAGGACCAACAAAGATAATCCAATACCAGTGGCTGATAATGAACAAAACCCACTGGTCAGAAATCAACCTGAACCATTGATCCTGGAACACCCGGAGCCTGGCCCCAACTCTGGCATAGGTATTTCTGACTGGCTCCCTGGGACTGTATACTTTGGGGCCCGGACTTATTGGTGGACGCTGATCCCCAACCTCGAGCCCGTCCACAAAATGCCTGAGAAGAGGACAACGCCGCCAGAACATTCTGTTTGTGACAGAAATATTTCTACTTCTACATTGACTGAAAAGGCTTCAATATCTTCTTTTCCTTACCAGACCGTTGCACCATAGTGTTCAAATCATCCCCAAATAGCTTAGGATCTTCAAACGCAAATGTATAAATTAACGCCTTTTGCGCTGCCTCCAGCTGCCATGGTCTCGTCCACAGAGATGTGCAACCAGCCACTGCTGCACCCACAGAGGAGGAAAAGGCCCACAAGTTGTCAAATGTGACATCAAAGAGGAACTGGGCTAAACATTCATATGAGCCAGAACAGATGTTGGATCCCCTTGATCCTGAAGGCAGTCAGTCTCTCAAAATCCTTGATAGGACCTGTGAGGCATAGGCAGTGTATGTACTGGCCCTGATCCCAAAATATGAAGCTGCGTAAGTGCGCGTCAAAGCAGCCTCCACCTTTTTCTCCGCTGGATCCAAAAGGGCCGCCTTCTTAGATGATAATGAAGAGGCCATAGAGGACATCGTGTAACTAACCTTTAGGGTCTGCGAGAACTGCTCATCACGCAAGAAGATGCTGCTTGCTCAAGAAACGGGGGATACCCTGCTTATCCACATCCTTCCACTTCTTAGCAAGGATCTCCCTGAAGTGCAAATCATCCACCACAGAGGCATTATATTGCGAATAAAATTTACCAGATTTTTGGGTTCAAATCCGAGCACTTCACGAATATATGTGCCATATTCCTGCACATATTTGCGCTTCGGGAATTGTCCATTTCATCATCACCATCCCCCTTTTGATTTTTTGCTTGAGGCTCACTCAAGGCAGCCTGCCCAGCAGTATTAATCAAGTCCTGCAAATCAGTCCTGGATATTTGCAGCAATTCTTCCTCCTCTATTTTTTGGACATGTTTTCATTAAGAAGTACATTTTATTGCAAATTGAGTGATACATTTGTTAATGATATTTAGGGCACTATATTTTTGTCAGTGGGTATTTAGGTCACTATTTTGGTATCATACCCGGGGTTTAGGTGTTGGTGAAAGTGATGTTTGCTCAGGACCACAAAAATTCACTACATTCAAATTAGAAGTAGGAAAAAGTTTGGGAATGAGACTCTTTGACACTAATGAGGAATCAAACATGTTTTCAGTATTAAATATTTAGAATTCCCTTAATCTGAAGCCTCTTTAAATGTATTGCGAGAATCTCCATTGCATTTTCAGTTTGTCATCCATGGTTAAATTTTATCTCCTGCTTACACTATCAAGCGATGAAAAAGTAAAAAAGAATTAACTAGTTGTACAAATTCTATATGTGACATTAGAAACATGTTTTTCACAGTAAGTGTCACTTGAACAGCAGACAAGATGTTGTAGAATGAGGCAGCAACAGCCTTGATACTTATGGCCTGCCGTTTGAGGTTTATATTATTCCTTTTTGTATAACTGCCTGCAACTAGTGGCTCAGTAATTCATTACAGAAAATCAAGTTGCTATTCCTGCTGCCAGTTCCTGTATCCATTTCGAAGGACGGCATGTGCCCAGACCCTGACCCAGGACTCAACTCGGTCCCTGCGCCGGACAACGTGTCCGTGTTGAGTAAACTACGACTTTGGCATCGCTCTACAAGGTGTCCTTTACCACCCACGGGTGACAAAGATGAACTTGGTTCAATGCACGAATGATGAATGTGAAAGACCGGTTATTGCAGCCCCGCAGAACACTACCCCTTACACGCCTGCCTGCATATGTGTAAGGGGTGTGTGCTGGCAGGCAATGCACCTGACGGCAACCCCCGTTACGGTGTGGGCGAACACTCGCAAGCCTATGGAGCAACTTATTACCTTAGATTAGGTCGCAACAGGAGCGGTCATTAATTGAGCTAAAAGCCACTTTGTAGTTCTACACAAGGGTGGACCGTTTCTTCCTTTTTATTAGGGTTCTAGATCCACTCACGGTTCTTTCACCCACTTCGTTGGTCCTGAAGAAGCCCCAGGGATCTTTCTGGACATTTAGAGGGCGCGAAACATGTCGACCGAGAGTTACTGAGGCACATAGCTGCTCCATCAGTAACACAACCTATGGGTTTTTTAACCTGGCAGGGCAACCCACGAATTAAATTTAGCTCTTTTTTGGTATCCCTTAGCTAGTT
Source organism: Calotriton arnoldi (assembly GCA_963921515.1). Taxonomy (NCBI): domain Eukaryota; kingdom Metazoa; phylum Chordata; class Amphibia; order Caudata; family Salamandridae; genus Calotriton; species Calotriton arnoldi. The sequence continues at coordinate 881,233 of CAWUFW010000339.1, forward strand.
TTAACTTTCACTCACTCACTTATCTTTCCGAACCCTTTATCTCTCACCCTCACTCATCATACAGCATTAACAATAAAAGATCTCTGCTAAAGCGATCCTTTGGTGGACCCGTAGGGCATTGCAGCGCCGGCCCGACGAGGAGCAACGCCCGATGATGAAGCATGACATCCCTCGGGATGTGCGAGGGCTTCAAGAGACAAGGCTTGCACTTGCCTCTATTCTGTGGGGTTTAAACCTAGGTTTTTTCCTTTTCCCTCCTCTTTTCTTTTTTTCATGTGGATGACTATTGTGCCCACAGTTGGAACAGTTACCCCCGTTTGGTTTGAGAACAAATAGATGACCTCATGAAAGCCTCACAGGAAGACTCCAGTGGCTAAACTAATCAACTACTAACAATGGCAAAATGTTGAGATGACCAAGACAGTTCATCAGCACTATAGCATCACATCAGTATTGTAGCTAACATGATCTGCTTGAATTTTGGAATGTGTATGGTGGACTTTTGCTATAAAGAAATAGCCTGACGCTCTGGAACTCGATTTGTCATTAATGGGTCATTGAGATGACACTTTGTGGAACTGGCTCTGGAAGACCGCTGTGGAAGGGTAGCAGCTGAGCTCCCGGTCCCACTGTGCCATGGGTCTTAAGCTTTTCCTCACTGATTAGATCTACATAAGTCAAAACCCATCTGGAGTTGCTTGTAGTCTCTCCTGGAGGGGGCCTTGCCTGGCAGTTTGGGACAGACTGTTCCCATGAGGAGCATGTGCAGTACTGATTTGCATAAGGCAGGCCTTTGTCTAGAGTGGCATGGTGAGCGAAAAACGATGGACTGGAATGCAGCCAAGAGTGACTGCCATTGACTGAGATTAATTCAAGCATTCTTTCCATCACCTTGTTGTTTTTGCAGTAGACACCCTAAGTATGAAGGTTATGCCAAGATGTGAGTCACATATTCACTGTGCCATAGGACTCAAGCTATACCTCAGTTATGATACCTAAGTAGGTTGAAACCAGTCTGGAGTTGCTTATTTTCCCATCTGGAGGGGGACCTGGCCTGGAAATTCTTTTTGGTTTCTATCAATTGGAAGAGCAAGACCGATTTGGTCTCTGTTTAGAAATGGCACACTTGGCAAGAAACCAAGATCTGGTTTTTGCAGTTGTCTCCTCTGCTACCATAAATACATTTTCCAAGTTCTCTGATATGTCTGTTCCCAACACATCGGTGTGCATGGTTGCTCTGGCACTGATCAACATAGTTTTTACGTTTTGCATCTTCACAACTGTCAAATCCAATAAGAGAATTCAAGGATTTGGCAGATTACTTGTAGCTTCATCACCACAAGATTACATTTCCATAGCCTCTAAACAAATGGAATTGTAGGGTGTTTCATGGCCAAGATGAAAAATATCAGGCAGGTCAGCAACGTCACAAAGTACCACACCTTGTATGTGCGGTATCAAACTTATTGTGATACAACACACACTATGACTGGGAAGTCTTAAGCCATACAACTGTTTGATTGTCTTCCTCATGCTAACTCTGCGCTGCACTCCGGCTTGGAGGAAGTGAGGGAGCATGACTAGTAAAAAAAAAAAAGATGGAGAACTAGGCAGATTAGAGGAGATAGGCAAGACACTCAAGACTGTATAAATGTGATCAAGTACTGGCTAGGGACATGCATAACTCCAATTATGCCTGAAAAATGCTTGAAATTCGCACTTTTCTCACACTTTGAAATTCACCAAACTTCACATTACAAGATGTGTAATTGTTACTCTGCAGGGGACTTGCTCACACGAAGTCTGTCACAAGGGAATGGTAAAACTGATCTCAAGAGGCATTTTGTCCTTCAACCAGTCTAATGCCATGGAATTTGTATGCGAGATATGGACCCAGGTTTGCTCTGCGGGTGACTGGCTTTAGTAGAAAGTAGGAGTAGGGAGTGTCTTGCAGGAAAAACAAATTCCCCGAGCCAGTCCCCTTGTTGGTATTTCATGTGAATGTTGAATACTGGGGACTGGGAAATTTAGTTTCACCACATTTTGCACATTTTTACTTCTTGAGAAATTGCAATTTGGCACAGGCCTATTTAAATGGAGTCTCTGCTTCCAATAATTCTATAATTAATTCTTTCAGAAATTCCATAATTTTGTTAAGCTGATGTATAACAATGTCTTACATTTATATCCGTTCTTTCCGGGACAAAAACCTGATTCATGAATGTGTAGTAGTTTGGACACCACTTTTAACATTCGTAGCGTTGCACATTTGCTTAATATTTGTGTTTAGAATTTTTGTTGGCAAAGGTCTCAGAAAGGTACACTCCAGGGAGTTCTTATTATGCAGCTTCGACAAGACAAACACTGGTTTTGTGTGTTGTGTAATAGCGTAGCATTCTTCATAATGAGGAGGTGCCTTAAAAATGACAGCTAAAATGCAGATCCTTGAATTTAGAATGGCTAAAGAAAAACCTGGGAAATAGAAGAGCTTTAAGGACTTAGAAATCTCATTAGGGTTCGCGTGCATAAAAATGATCTAGCAGGATGGTCCATAAAAAGATACAACCCATTCTGTTGGTTGCAATCTATGTATGTCTACCTTTTGACTCTATCAGTTTCAATTGATTATACTGTAATCCATGTCAGTTACACTTTTCACCGTCCAGAAAGGAAATTAATACATTTTCTGGGGGAAAACATTATTTATTTGGAAATTTTATAACCAGTCATGTGTAGCCATTTAGTTACTTTAGAACACTGGTAATTGTACAGGTGAGATACGGAAGCAAGAAGGAAGGTTTGAGCCAGATCGCATGTGTTACAAACATTGGGCCTAATTCCCATAGATAAAATTACACTTTAGTGTAAGTTTACATTTGTTTTGGAATTCACAAAACTGCATTTTTATAGTAAATTTACGAGTGCAGAGACTCTGCATTCGGGACAGAGAACTCTGCACATAAAAAGATAAAAGATGCCTATCTTATGTGCGGAGTTCTCTGTCCTGAATGTGAAGTCTCCGCACTAGTAAACTTAATATTACAGTGCAGTTTTGTGAATTCCAAAAAAGTAAAACTTAGACGAAAGGGCAAGTTTACCTTTGTGAATTAGACCCTAAGTTTAGACCTGAAGTCTGAGGGTCCACTCACAAAGGTAAACTTAGACCTGAAGTCTAAGTTTACCTTTGTGATTCGGGCTAATATTCAATGGTATTCAGAATCCATGTATAGTTCAGTAGAAAGCAGAACTAAAGTGCGTGTAACTATTTAAAACCGCTTGTCACTTGGGTTGTATTTCAGGTTAATGTTGAGGGTATTGCACATTTTAAGTTCTTAACACCATGCACACTGTGCTTTATCCTCTGGAAGTGAGCTTGGTCAATCAGATCATTGGCTGCTGACCAAAGGGTCCCGTTTGTAATGGATTGAGGTGCCAGTTTCTGTTCTAGTCTTTGCTCCAGTATGCTTTAGGAGTGTGCAGCGGAGCTGACACACAGAGCCAATTAATTGCTTTCAAGGAAGTTCTGATGTGATCGCACTTGCAGAATTTTAGACAGATTCACGCAGCTTGGTTTTATTGTCTTTGTGGCATGGCAATGAGGTACTTGGTTTGGCAATTTTAGATGATATTGCTATAATCTAGATGTGGCAAAGCCAAAGCATTTGCTAGTTCCACTCTGTTTACTTTAGAGCAGTGGTAATGAGTGGGAGATGAAGATTGATACCCTTAACTACACCATTGGCCTATGGAGCAAATGAAAGTTCAGACTGTAACAGTAGCCACAAAATTCCTTAGTCACACAGGTTAAAGGAAGAGTTTCGAGAGCCATGGGTCAGTCGATGTTTACAGAATGAGCCTTGGCTGCTCCTCTGTTAGAACCAGTCCGGCTCCTACTCAGGCTATGACCCTGCTTGCGTGGGGCATTGCATCCTTGGCCTCTATTAGGCTCATTAGTAGGAAGAGATTGGCCCCCGGATTGAGTGCTGAAAGATGTGGCAGGTTCCACTAGGGACTACAGCGTTCCTTCTCAACTTCTGCATGCTTATTCATACACTGCTTCAGTTAGTTTGCATTCAAGTGAGTTCTAACATCCCAGAAGTTAGATCTTGCGTGACCTCACTGTTATTTTGGGCAGAGTCTGTGCGGAGGCAGCAAAAATGGTGCACTGGGAGGAAATACCCCAACTGTTAGGATGTGTCTGTACACCTTGATATCCACATTGTTGGGTAGTGTACATGAAGTATGTAAGGCCTTGGAAATATAGTTTGGGCCAAAGTAAGAAATTTAAGACTGAACTTATTTCATAGTTACCTCCTTCAGGCAGGCCAGAGGGTGGTGTACAGCTAGGACGAATAGTGTGAGGTTTTGGCACCAATCGTGATTGCCATTGCATTTCCTCCCTTAAATGAGGAACTTTTTCGGACCATCTCTGCACTTGTCAGGAGTGGTTCACCCACTGATCCGGCCCCCCCCAAGATTCTGAAATCAGTGGTGGATTTAGTCGGTCCTGTTATGGTGGACCTGATTAACTCCTCACTCTCTCTCGGGGAGGTGCCCCCCTCATGGAAGAATGCAATGGTAAAAGCCTTATTGAAAAAGCCGAGCTCAGATCCTAGCTGTCTCTGTAATTTTCGGCCCATTTCTCTTCTTCCATGGGCTAGTAAAGTGACAGATAAATATGTGAACTTAGTGCTATCTAGGCATCTGGAGGATGGCAACCTCCTCCACTCGTCTCAAACGGGCTTTCGCCCTCGTCAAGGAACCGAGATGGCACTATTAGCTGTCGTTGAAGAAACTAGGAAAATTCTTGACGCAGGAGGATCGGTGGCCGTGATCCTCTTAGACCTTAGCGCGGCCTTCGATACGGTAAATCACTGTATCTTGGTCCAGCGACTCCATAAATTGGGTGTGTCCGGTGTTGCCTTGAAATGGTTAAGTTCCTTTTTAGAGGATAGATCTTTCCAAATTTTTGAGGGTGAAGACATCTCAGATTCCCGTCCCCTGCACTGTGGAGTGCCTCAGGGTTCGTCCCTAAGCCCCTCCCTTTTTAATGTCTACATGGTCCCCTTAGCCGACAGTGTCCTTCCCTTTGGAGTGCAACTCGTCACCTATGCTGACGATACGCAATTAGTGATCTCACTGAACCACGCAGATAGAGCCTCTTCTTGCCTGCTGCCCTGCCTTGAAGAAGTTGCCAGATGGATGACGTCATCTCATCTTAAATTGAATGGCGACAAAACGGAGCTTATGCTCCTTGGCAATAATTCCCCCAACGAAATAGACTCCATTTGGCCAGCCTGTATGGGTCCAAAGCCCACCCCAAAAAAGGAAATAAAGAGCTTAGGCTTTTGGCTTGATGATGAGCTTAGCTTTAAAATTCAAGCCAGGAAAGTGGTCTCCATTTGCTTTGGCATACTGGAGACTACTTCGTAAGGTGCTACCGTTACTCCCTTTTCAAGCAAAAAATTGATGGTCCAGGCCCTTATATTGTCTCGATTGGACTATGGAAATGCCCTATACCTGGCTGCTCCTAGCTCGGTTCTGGCGAAACTCCAAATCGTACAGAACTGTGCCGCCAGAACCCTGGTAGGGCTCTCTGGCCGTCAATCGGCCAGATCTGCCTTAAAAGCCCTCCATTGGCTCCCGATCAGGGAAAGGGTCCATTTTAAAGCCCTGTGTATTTTTCACAGGGTGCTGAAAGGGAGGGGACCAGCCATTATCTCTTCTTTGGCCCATCCTTACCGAGCCAATAGGCGGCTCCGTTCGGATGATCTCTACTTAGCTTCGTTTCCCAGAATCCGCAGGGCTAGAAGTGGTGGCCGGCTGTTTTCGTACAATGCGGCCAAACTCTGGAACGCCCTTCCTCTGCGGCTCCGTGGGGAATCCAGTCACAATATCTTTAGGAAGGACCTGAAGACCTGGCTTTTTCCCATCTAACCCGCTGTAGTTGATCGGTGTCCGTCAGTGCTGGGATGCCTCCGGGTAGCTATGCGCTCTAGAAATGTTACTTCATTCATTCATTCATTGTTGGACCCAGCGGTTCCTGGCTGGCTGTGACTCATCAAAGCCAGGCAGGCTTCACCGTCCTAGATGAGTACGATACACTTGTATAACCTGTGCTCACCCTTGGGTAGCTTGGCACAGAGCAGTCAGTCTTATCCTCAGGGCCAAAGTGTAAAGTGTTGGCACAACACCACCCTCGCAGCACACTGAGTACACTACAAAAATACTCCACACCGTATGTATAAAACACTGGTCTTTGTATTACACACACATTGAAATCAAGACAACATACACATTGGATATAGGCTTTACAGTTGTATGCAGTTGTCCAACTCTCCCATTAGCAGCAGAACGGCTAATATATGTATTAGTCATAGATATTCATTTGGCCAGTTATCCCCTTAGCCTCATAAGCAACATAAATCCATGTGTGTACTTCCCCCAAGGTGTTCACGATCCAAGCAATCCCTCCCACATCAAAGACAAAAACATATATGCAGGCTGTACAGAGGTATTCCACTTTCCCGCTATCACATTAGCATAAAACACGACATTCCCAATATGGCATACCCTGTGCAGTTGTAATGGTCAAGAAATCACAGATCTGATAGAGACATCTAGCTGCAGAATTCTTAACTTAGAATATCCCCCAGGCGTCAGTCTGGATCCAGAAAATCTTCAGCAGTACCTCTGCGCGCTGGAGGACGGCGTCGCATGGCTCCGTTCTGACATCGTCCACGGATATGATCACTAATCCCACCCTCCTCCCCCCCCCAATCCCCACAGGCAAAAAGACTGTGACACCGGAAGCTGGCGCGTTTCTAATAATTGGAGGTAGAGGTACGAGCTGCAGTTGCTCCTTGCAGCCAGCAGTGGGTGCACACAAGGCGCGATGAGACCCCTTGGGTCCAGTCACGATGTTACCAAAACAGAGTACCTTGTGGCGTGGTTCCAGGGAGAGGAAGCTGTCGACCTCAGACTGAGGCTGCGATGTCAGGCACTGTCGTCCTCCCGATCCGGAGGTCGGACAGTCTAGGCTTCCAGCTCGCGTCCCATGGATTTGCCAAACGTCCCCCAACACCCCTCGGACACCACACACTAAAGAGTGCAAGCTAGTTTGGGGTTGAAAACTCGAGTCCCTCAGACTTGGCAACCTTCCCCAGCACTCCTTGAACTCCTCACGTTACATCACCCCAGGTGGGCCGCTGATCTTTACAAGCACACTCCTTTGCACAGTGTGATTACCGTGTACGTCAGGACAGTCCATGACCCAATCGATGATCACTTCCACCCATTTTCACCACACCCTGCGTGGTTTTTACGATCTTGTGGAAATGGGAGATCCTTTCTGTCCCTGGGATCTCGTGGGTAGGAGACCAGCCAACCGGCCCTTGGAGAGTGCTTAGGGACCCGGGCCAAGATAGTTGGCATTTAGCTGCAGCCCAGCAACATCCAGGCAAAAATGCACCAAGTGATAATCCCCTTTCTGGAGCACGACAAGCCCCAGGCTACCACAAGTCTGCGGGTAATCCAGTTGCAGTCCCTCCTGCCCCAATGGTTCCTCTTGTCGATGTCCCAGCGTCGAATCAGTGTAGTATGGTTCCAATCCCAAAAGCGTCTCTAACTCCTGAGGGCAGAGCCCCAGTAGTTATACCCTCCGTGGCCTTTGAAGATGAGATCAGTTCAAAAGGCCACCTTTGAAATGCACAGGCCCTTTCTAAATTTTGTCCTGTCTGCCATACTACCCTGGGAGGCTTGATCAATATCTTTTGTGGGGCCAGGATATATATTTAGCGGGGCCAGGACCCTGCCCCTTGTAATGCAGGTGCCATTTCCACTCCCTTGTATCCATCCCAGGAAGGCCCCTCAGTCAGGTCTGCACTTTTTCTTGAGCCCCAAGTTTATGACCATCTATCAGGAATGCACAGATGTAGCTGTCCCCGCAGCACCCAGATGAGAATTGGAGACAGGCTGACAGGCACACAGAGTCACGAGCACAGAAATGCCCACTTTCCCAAAGTGGCATTTCTACATTAGTAATGTCGAATCCACTTGCACTATCGGAGAGGATATGCCATTAGTAACTCTATATCAAACACTGTACGGCTACTCTTCTGCATGTAGGAAATACCGCTCAATAGCCTTTCCACAGCCATGTTAATCAATGCAAGAAGCAGGCTCCACTGTACCAGACATACCATACGGAGCCATTCACTACCAGCGCATGTAGCACACACATGCTCTACCTCTTCCTAACACTGCCCCCAGGGAGAACTTGGATGTAGCGAGAGACATGCAGAACCTTGGCAAGTAGCTTTTTAAATGCCAAGAACAGTAACCTGCACACACAGGCCACTAATCACCAGAATGTATATGACAAGCACAGCGCTTTGGCACTAAAGGGCAGTGTCAACAGCGCTCAAAGTCCCTAAGGCTAGCACATAGAGCAGCAGAAAACCAGGAGGGGCAAAGGAAAAAGTTGAGGGAAAGCACTTTAAAAAGGGCAATTTCCAACAGCCATGTTTGAAAGTTGTTTACTTGATAAAGGCCTTGAGGTGATTTTCATTACTATACATCACTACATATCAGTTATGTCAAAATGTGTCCTTAGAGACATTTGTGACACTGCAACCAATCAGTCTCACTGATTCCAGGTGGAACAACACCTTTTCCACACTCATCACCATTTACCAGCGTCTTTCTTTAGACCTCAAAGTGCTCAAAGACATCTCAGCTTATCTGATACCACATCCTTTCGTTATCATTTGAGCCTCACTGTAAGGGCCCAGTAACGGAACCCTTTTTATGATGCATCATCGTGGACCCATCACCTCCTCCTCATTCACCAGTGTAGTTAAGGTGCTATTTTTTCTTGGACTCCTCACCCAGCGCTAGCACAACCCACATTTCCCCTTTTCAAGGACAATAATCATTGCTTGAAAACATTCAACAAAACCCATTGTCACCAGCATGTCTTGTGGGACTTCGTCCTGCTCTCATGAAACTTTTCTTGTTCCCCTCTATGCCTCTTTGAGGTGTCTCCACACATTCAAACTACTCTCCTCTCGCTGCTGCCATATAAGCAGTGACCGTCTCTCCTCCCCAGCTTAATTCAGCATTTCTTTGTAGCAGCAATCTGTGCCACAGACTACATACTCTTCCTTTTCTTGTTCGTGATCCACTGAAAAAATGTAAATCAAAAAATTGCTAATCGTGTTATTACTGGCTGGGCTGATAACTTTTGGGGGGACTCAGAAATAACCTATAGGCACTCTTCATTACCTCCTCATCCTATTCCTGATCCTCTTGCTTACTGTATGGAGTCATGAGAGTTATACTCACGATAGTCTTCTCTGCCAAGCATTTACTATTTTAAAATGGAACACCCACCCTCTTTAACAATTAAAGGGGTTCGGAACAAAGATTCATCCTGTTTCTTTCTTGCCCTCCTTAAAGTACACTTCCTAACACAGGGCTTGCATATTTTTTTGGGTAGATGGTGCTTGACCTGCCTCCCTTTTTTTTTCTTTTAATATTTTTTGCTTTACATGACTTTGATCGCATCTCTTGGCTCCTGCTTGGTGCAACGGACCTGTGTATCTGTGAACAGCTGATAGGGAGACATGTTAATGGGGGCATCTCTCTCCTGTCAGCAGCGCCTCCTCCCCTGCTTGTCTGCGCGGTGGGGTTAGCCCGCATTGTATTAGACTGACAGCAGGGAGGAAGACGCGTTATTAACAGGGAGGGGGGGTTGCGACAAGTTCATCCTTTTGAGTTTCTCACCACTTGAATTGTTGTGCAGCGCAAGGTGCTCTATTATTTTAAATGGTGCATGGGCCTATTTGCCTGCAAACATTTCAGAAAGCAATATAAAGCTTCACTTTAGAGACTCAAGTGGGTTCCTTATGTGATGAAGATTTATTTTTAAGATTTGCCCTTTATTTTTAAAATATTTGCTGTGGTTGTTTTAGGATGGTAAGTAATAAATCCCTGATTCCCACTTACCTCTTCTGCTGAAGTTAAAAAAAAAGATCTGGTTCAAAACGAGTCAAGAGTGTCCTTCCTTAAATTTTCTTAAAAAAGTGGATGGTAGTCATGACTCAGCAAAAAAAAAAAATATAAGGAATAGAGCTTCCATCTTAAATGCATGTTCTTTCCTTTTTTCTATTTCTTTGTATTTGATTCAAATAAGTGGAGTAGATTTTAAAATTATTTTATATATGTTTGCAAATATTTAAAAATATTTAAAAAAGGAGAATTGGGTTAAGAATGAATAATGCAATCTGAAAGAGACACGTTAGTGACAGATTCCTTACCTTAGAATATCCCCTGGCGTCAGGCTGGATCCGGAAAGTTTTTGCGTAGCAGTACTTCCGCGTCGGTAGGCGGCGTCGTGCGGCTCCGCGTCCGTCGTCGGGACCGCCGGGATGACGTCGCGGGCAGTACTTCGCCGCCCCTGCGCGCTGACGTCAGTTCTTCTTTTTCCGCGCCAGTAAGCGCAGATCCGGGAAGAGCAGTGCCCTAGTCCTCTTTTTTGACTAACTTTTTGGTGATTTTTCACTGTTTTTCTACACGAGTCTCTCGACTCCGAAGGTGTCGGTAGGGATGCCCGGCTTCAAGCCCTGCGACGTCTGTGGTCGCATGATGTCGATCACAGACCCGCACTTAGAGTGTCTCTACTGCCTCGGCCGCGACCACGACACGAAGTCGTGCCCTGACTGCCGGGCCTTGCACCCGAAGGCTTTGCGAGAGCGGTCTCGAAAGCTCCTCGAGGTCCGGCAGTCGGCTCCGCGCCACACCAAGCCCCGGTCACGTGAGAGGTCGAGGGGCCGGTCGCGGAGTCCTCATCGGTCGTCGGGGTCCAAGTCTTCGCACTCCTCCGGTAAGTCGAAGCATAAAAAGTCTAAGAATCGTCATCGCTCGACGGCTTCGCCTCGCCGGTCTCGAGACTCGGCTGAGGCTCCTATCGGCACCGTCCCCGCGGCTCCGGATGTGCCTGTGGAGCCGCCCCCGCATTACCCGTCCTTCCCGGGTTCGGGGGCGACTCCGGCCAAGATACAGGAATTCCTGTTGGCCATGGCCCGCTCTTCGGGCCTCAAGGTCCCCCGGTGCGCCTTCGGGCCCCGCGGGCCCTGATGGGGTTTCCCGGCGCCACCGGCGACTCCGGTCCCGGCGCCGCCTGTAACACCAGCCTCGGTCCCGGCCCCGGCCTCGATCCCGGCTCCGGTGCTGCCGCAACCCCCATCGACGCCGGTTGACCTAACTACACCTCCGCTGGCGCCGATGTCTCCGGTGCCGTTCCCGATGCCGCCCGGGGCTCCGGGCGGCGTAGTTCCTCGGTTCTCTCCGGATCCGGACATGGCGCCGGACCGGCGTCGCTCGACGCCGGCTCCGACGCCGCTGGGACTTTGGGTCCCACATGTCCCTCCTCCTCCTTATTTTGAACCTGAATTGGAGGACGGAGATAACTGGGAGGGGTCTGATGACCCTCTCACACAGCAGTGTGAGTTTGATCAGGACTGGACTGAGGAACTTGGGGATGCCAGTGGGCTGGACACCTCCCCTGACTCTGGCATGCTGTCTCCTCCATCCGTGGCAACGGAGGAGGGAGCAAATTTTGCAACGGTGTTGCGTAGAGCAGCTGGGGCCTTAATCCTCCAGTTGCCTACAGTGGCTGTCAGGACTAACATCCTGACGGAAGTGCTTCAGCCGGCGGCTACCTCCTCGGAGCCACTGCTGCCGTTCAACGAGGCGCTTTCAGACGTTCTTTTGGGCACCTGGTCCAAGCCCACCACAGGGGCTCCTGTGGATAGGAACGTGGCCCGACGCCATCGCCCTGCTCCGGGCGACCCCCGTTCCTCTCTCTACACCCCACCCCTGAGAGCTTGGTGGTCCAAGCCTCTGCTTCCCAAAGCGCCTTCCCTACCGCTCCCCGGATAGGGAATCCAAACGCCTGGATCAATTTGGGAAGAAGGTCTTTTCTTCCGCCAGTGCTGGCTTGCAGTCAGTCAACACCACTTGCCTCTTGGGCTGATATTCCCACTCCTTGTGGGACTCGGTGGCGCAAGTTCTGCCCCAGTGTCCTGATGAGGTCCAGACACTGCTTTCCCGCACCATTGCCCTTTGATGGAGTCGGTCTTTTTGGGACAAAGGCAGACCATGCGCTGGAGCGCTTTAAGGACTCGCGGGCTACAGCCAAGTCCCTGGGCCTTTCTGCTGTGCGCCCTCAGCAACAGTCTGCTTTTCGCCCCTTTCGTGGCCACGGAAGGGGCGCCCAGTCACGTCCGCTGCCCAGCCACCGGCCCGCGCAGCAAGCGTCTTCGCGTGGCCGAGGACGTGGCTCCCGCCGTGGCGGGTCAGGCAACCAGCGTGCGGGTCAGGCCACCAACCACGGCCTCCAAGCCCTCCTAGTCCTTCCTTTCAGGTGCACAGCACGCCAGTAGGGGGCAGGGTCCGCCATCACCTTCACCACTGGCGTGCCATCACCTCGGACAGGTGGGTCTTGGATATTGTCCGAAGGGGCTACTCCCTCCCCTTCGTGACCATCCCCCCAGCCATACCACCTCAATTCCACCGCATGTCAGGGGATCACTTGGTGCTTCTTCAAATGGAAGTTGCGGCCCTCTTGGCCAAGAGGGCCATCAAGCGTGTTCCGACCCCAGAAGTAGGACGTGGTTGCTACTCCCACTACTTTCTGGTGCCCAAAAAGGACAAGGAGGACATGCGTCCTATCTTGGACCTCCGGAACGTCAATCGCTTCCTCCGGAAGGAGTAGTTCAAGATGCTCACCCTAGCTCAGGTCTTGACTGCTCTCGACCCTGGAGACTGGATGGTAGCATTGGACTTGCAGGACGCATATTTCCACATCCCCGTCCTGCCAGCCCACCGGTTCACGGTAGGCCTCGAGCATTTTCAGTTCACCGTGCTCCCTTTTGGCCTTACCAGCGCCCCTCGGGTGTTCACGAAAGTGATGGCGGTGGTCGCAGCCCATCTGCGCCGGGCAGGGGTTCCAGTCTTCCCCTACCTCGACGACTGGCTGCTGAAGGCGGGCTCGTCCCAGGCAGTCGTCTCCCACCTCCAGACAACGGCCAAACTCCTGCACTCGCTGTGGTTCTCCATCAACGTGTCGAAGTCGCACCTGATTCCTTCTCCACAGCTCCTTTTCATCGGAGCAGTTCTGGACACGACGCAGTTTCGGGTTTATCCTCCCGAACGGCGAGTCTGGGATATTCAGGCTATGATTCCGATCTTTCGGCCTTTATCCTGGGTTTCGGTACGGATGACCCTGAGGCTGCTGGGCCTCATGGCCTCCTGCATCCTGCTGGTCGATCATGCCAGATGGCATATGCGGGCTCTGCAGTGGGACCTGAAGTTCCAGTGGGCGCAGCACCAGGGCAACCTGTCCGATCACGTCCAGATCTCGGAGGGGACTGCAAAACAGTTGCAGTGGTGGCTCTCGAACCGGCAATGGGTCATGGGCAGATTCCTCTCCCTTCCCCAGCCAGAGCACACAGTTGTGACGGACGCGTCCCTTCTGGGATGGGGCGGTCACATGGGAGAGGCGGAGATCAGAGGCCTCTGGTCTCCGGCGGAGTCCCGGCTCCATATCAACCTTCTGGAGCTCCGGGCGATCCGACTTGCACTCAAGGCATTCCTTCCCTCTGTCAAAGGGAAGGTAGTGCAGGTGTTCACAGACAACACCACCGCCATGTGGTATTGCAACAAACAGGGCGGGGTGGGGTCGTGGACCCTATGTCAGGAGGCTCTGCGCCTCTGGACATGGCTGGAACATCAGGGCATGTTCCTGATGGTTCAACACCTGGCAGGTTCCCTGAACGCCAGGGGCGGACGAACCTCAGCCGCAGGTGCATGATGGATCACGAATGGCGTCTTCACTCGGAGGTGGCGCAAGGTCTCTTTCAGCAGTGGGGAGAGCCTTGGTTAGATCTGTTCGCCACCGAAGAGAACGCGCAATGTCAGCAGTTCTGCGCGTTGGAATTTCCAAGGCGGCACTCGCTCGGCGACGCTTTTCGTCGCGAGTGGAGTTGCGGTCTGTTGTATGCCTTTCCGCCTATACCACTTCTACCCAGAGTGTTGAAGAAGATTCGGCGCGACCGGGCCCAAGTCATTCTTGTGGCTCCGGACTGGGCTCGAAGAGTTTGGTATCCCGAGCTACTCAGTATGAGCGTCGATCCCCCGATCCGTCTGCCTCTTCGGGAGGATCTTCTGTCGCAGCAGCAGGGACGGTCCTCCACCCGAACCTGTCCAGTCTACACCTGCTTGCGTGGAGATTGAGCGGCGGCAGTTGATTCCTTTCGACTTGCCTCCCGAAGTTTGTGATGTGATTCTGGCAGCCAGGCGTCCCTCCACTAAGGTGGTATACGCCTGCAGGTGGAACAAGTTTGTGGCATGGTGCACAGCAAAGGCTGTGAATCCCTTTCTGCCCCTCTTTCTGAGCTTCTTCTGTTCCTTCTTTCTCTGGCCCAACAGGGTTCTGCCCTGGGTACCATCAAGGGCTATCTTTGTGCGATATCAGCCTTCCTCAGGCTTCCTGATCAGCCCTCCCTTTTCAAGTCCCCTGTGGTGAACAGGTTTCTTAAAGGCATTACACACCTCTTTCCTCCTGTTCCGTTTGTAATGCCTCAGTGGGACTTGAACTTGGTTCTTACCTTCTTAATGTACGCTCCCTTTGAGCCTCTACATAACTGTCCTCTTCGTCTTCTTACTCTGAAGACAGCATTTCTGGTGGCCATCACCTCCGCTCGGCGGGTGAGTGAGCTCCAGGCTCTTTCATGCAAACCTCCCTTTCTGTCTGTTCATCCAGACAAGGTTGTGCTTAGGACGCGTCCGTCCTTCTTGCCAAAGGTGGTTACTGCCTTCCATATTGGGCAGATCATCACTTTGCCCACCTTCTTTCCGCCTCCTTCCAGAGTGGAAGAGAGGCTCCACCGTCTGGACCCAAAACGTGCGCTTTCCTTTTACATCAACCGCACACAACAGTTCCGGGTGGATGACCAGCTCTTGGTTGGCTACGTGGGCGCCAAAAAAGGTCGGGCGGTACACAAAAGGACCATCTCCCGCTGGGTCACCTTGTGTATCAAAGCCTGCTATTCTTTGGCTAAGAAGGAGCCTCCTGTTGGGCTGCGAGCCCATTCCACCAAGGCTACGGCTGCTACCGCGGCTTTAGGCCGCGGTGTTCCGTTACAGGATATATGTCAGGCAGCTACGTGGGCCTCGCTGCACACGTTTACCAAACATTACTGCCTTGACAGTCAGGTCCGGCGGGACGGCTTCTTTGGCCGTTCTGTCCTCCGAGACTTCCTTGTCTGATCTTTGTTCGCAGACCCACCACCGGGGTTGGTATTGCTGGGGTATCTATTCTAAGGTAAGGAATCTGTCACTAACGTGTCTCTTTCAGATGCACAAGTTACTAACTTGTGTAACGATATATCTGTAAGAGACAGTAGTTAGTGACAGATTCCTTACCGCCCCACCCATCCTCCCCATTCTGCGAACTGATTTCTAGGATTAAGGACATCCCTTTCAGTGCCCTAGTATTTTTCAGACACCTATGTCAGCTTCTTGCATGGCTCTGCGTTCCTGGCGCGGAAAGTCGTGTACAGAACTGACGTCAGCGCGCAGGGGCGGCGTCTAAGTACTGCCCGCGACGTCATCCCGGCGGTGCCGACGACGGACGCGGAGCCGCACGACGCCGCCTACCAACGCGCAAGGGTACTGCTACGCAAAAACTTTCCGGATCCAGCCTGATGCCTGGTGATATTCTAAGGTAAGGAATCTGTCACGAACTACTGTCTCTTACAGATATATCGTTACACAAGTTAGTAACTTGTGCCTTTGGGTCCTTCAGGGTAGTATATATAGCACATTTGAGTTGTTATGGGTGTGTTAGTATTTACTATAGGAAGCATAGCGAAAAGCAAAGATTCCGGTCTCCTTCTCCCCCTATGGGAAGGGGTTCTTCAGATCCATCAAGAAGTAATTTAAAAAAGGGAACTTCTGGTGGGGCTCATAAGGTTTCTGAGTAATATCCTCAAATGATGATCAAGTCCTTCTTTAAAGTCTTTAACAAACACCAGGAAGTTCAATTTAATTCCCTGTCTCTTTTCAGAAGCAATTCTTACCAGATGTCATGTGCACCTCCATCTTCAGTATCTTTATCTTGGTCATCTCCCCATTAAGACACAGCTGAATTTGAAGCAGGAGCTCCAAGGGGAGAGCATGTTCAGAAAGATGAACAAAAGGGGTTGATGTCTTGAATCTCCTGCACCCAGCAGTTACCTTTGCAAGGAACAACTTTCTATCAGTGATGACTGTTTCAGACAGTTCAACAAGCTTGTTTTCATTCTGGTGTACACGGGCTTCTAAAAAGATAATGGAGAGGTCCAGCGAAGACATCTATCCCCATTTTTATGGGGAGACTTAATCTGCTAATCTGCTGGTGAAGGGGGAGATTGAGCTCACTCAGAAATTAACTATTGATCCGCTATTGACTAAATTAAACGGTCAATCAGCCAAACTGCTGTCGGATGAGGTAGTAATTTCAGACTTGGTGGAAAAGAGGGTTGAAGCCTCTTTGAAGCGGGCATATTGTGGATTAACCCAGGGTATGAGAACACTTCCCAGTCTTTAGTCATGGATTTTCAAACCTTATCTAAAGGTATTCAGGAAGGGGAAAATATGCCTCATCTTTTGGCAGCCATTGAGTCTAAGACCAAATAACTCTGACATATTTGATAATTTAATGGCATCAGCCATTACTGCAGGTGGCATGGTAGCTGCAAAGAGAATGATGTATCTAAGACATTGAAAGACCAACTCTTTGCTGAAGATGTGTTTACTAAAGATGCCCTTTCCAGGAGATAAACGTTTTGGGGAGGATCTGGAAAATGTCATCCATAAATCATTTAAAAATAGAAAGCATACCATGCCTTTCAAATTTGAACCAGGTCCAATAAGACTTTATTTCGGTTTTTAAAAAAACCATAAAGTACACAATAACAAGACTTTAAAAGTAAAATGCAAACAATGTGCAGAAGTCCAAAAAACACATTATAGTATGTTTCAATACAAATGAATTTAAGTGATTAAAACCAGATTTCATCAGGGTACATTAAAATGAAAAAATACACAAAGCATCTCCATACTAGAGTACTTTCCAAGGAGACAAATAACTATACATTACAAAATACCATAATTCCTTCAAGGTATATTAAAATAAACTATTCAGAATAGGAATTCTTATCAAATAGCACATATCTTTCCTGATCTTAATGGAAGCACGAATAAAACTAATGACGGCGTGGCAAACAAATTCAGACGATAAGCATTACAGTTTTCCAGAACTTGTGATAAGTTTGAAGGAAAGGCATGGTCTCCATAGGAAATTGTTGGTTTCCGCTTTGCTTTTGTGACTCTTATGATTGCTTCTGCCAATGGACTGTAGAAATATGTTTAGTCTACATAAGGCAAACCTCAAATTACTTGTTTTTTTGCTGATAGGATTTAAGTGGATAATAGGTTTGCCAGTGTGTGATAGCCTGATCCCCAAATAGTTATATGTTGGGGTTTAAGTTAACTTTAGCTAGCCCTCAATCCAATATTGTCTAGGCTTGTTCTTCACCAAACACCATCCCCTTAGCTTGTTAGCCAGGATGTATTTATTACATTCATCCAGTGCTCGTTGCATACCAATTTATGTCTCATCTAGAATGACTGAATCATCCATGTGCTGAGATATATAAATGTTATTAGCCAAGCCTGGGCTTAAATGAGATCTCTTGTCAATGCCCTGCCAAGGTCAGCTGTATTAAGATTGAACAAAAAGGGGGCCAGGACACATCCGTTTGAGGCCTCGATTTGTAGGAATTTGTTCTGTGATTTTGTCACCCTTTCCTAACGTAATGCATACCATGTATCGGAATAAAAAGATACGATTGCATTGAACAAAACTTGTGATCTACCTTATTGTGTTAGTTTGGCACATAATAGCTGTTGGTCCACAATAGCTGTTGGTCCACTCGGTTAAAAGCAGCTGAGTTATCTAAACAAACATTCAAACAGAGGTGGTCGAAGAGGCAGTAGAGTGCGGTGCGCCATATAGGTCAGTTCTACAATATTGTCTTTTGATGATTTTTGTCTGAATCCTGTCTGCTAAAAGAAAATAAATTTGTCTTTCTCTGCTCAAAACTCCAGTTCTCCTAATAATATCTTAGCGTATGCGTTTGCTGCCACGTCCAGCAGTGAAATTAATAATTTGCATGATATCTGTGGTTACCTGCTATGTGTATAGGGTGAAGAATGAATCCATGCCATGATTAAAGCACTTGTGTGTTCAAACATGATCTGCTTTAAAGATTGATCCCAGTAGGCCATTAGGACCAGGCGCTCCATCTCGTCCGATTGATTTTACTACCCTTTTAACATCAGTGTTTGTGATCACTGTCATCGTTTTGTTTGACGTGCTTATTGTAGTGCTTGATTGTTTTCAGTTTTGGTTTTCTTGTTGGAGGCCTTGGACTTGGTCAGCCCTCTCTGCTTCATAGACACCATTCCCTCGATTGCACGGTTTATTTAAAGAATTAATGTGCTGCCAAAATATTGCCTTATGACCTAACAAGGTGTTTACTCGCAGCCATTGGTCTTCAACAAGATATTAGGGAAAGAATCCACAAATAACCTCAAATCTGGTCGACCAGATTAACATGGTACTTCTGCTTTTCAAGGTGATCTTTATATTCTTGAATTGCAGAGTTAATTCCTGGCGCTTTCGAGTTATTTGAGGATTCTTTCCTTAATATCTTGTTTTCTATCAGATGAAACTTTATCAGGGGTCTTTAGCATTTACCTTCAATATGTAGTCCTGAGGATGGTCATGTGGGAGACCAAAACATCGACGCACATTCCACACTAACATGTAAATTAGCCATCATTGGGACATATTCTACGCTTTTAGGATACTCTTCAGGAATGTTCCATTGACTATGAGTGGAACATACACATCTGTCTCAGACACTAACTGGATGGAGTGATGTACAATTATCTCACTGTATAGATATATGTTTACTTGTTTAATAAGAACCCCCTGAAGTTTATTTAAGCCCTTTTTGTCTGGTGATTTAATAGTTTCTTGTGTTTTTAACTCTTTTGTATGCCTGTTCCTTCATTGATAGTTTTGTCATATTACATTGAAATATTTGCTTTTGATTCATTCTTAATTGTTTTGATCTGATAGACTTTTAGCTGCAGCTTCCTTACCTTAGAATTCTCCCCAGGGGCAAGACTGGATGTGAAACTTTTTCGTGAGCAGTACCCCTACGTGTTGGTTTGTGGCATCATTCATATCTGCGTGTGTTGTATGAGTCTGAAGTGCCATGCGCGGTGCTTATATAGGCTCCACCCCAAAGCACTGACTTCAGTTAATTTTTGTTTCCGCGCTGGTCATTGCAGGTCCGGAGAAGAGCATACCCTCGGGCACTTTTTACTTCCCTTTTTTTGACCCTTTTGTCGAATATTTTTGACACTAGGGATGTTCATGAGGAAGCCTGGTTTCAAGCCCTGCAACGCTGGTCACCGACAGAAATTGGTGACGGACCTGCACCTGATCTGCTTCTTGTCTCTTGAGTGCAGCCACGACACTATGACCTGTGTCGATTGTCACGCCATGCACCTCAAGGCCTTAAGGGATCGATCCCTCAAGCTCCTTGCTGCTGAACGTGCAACGGTTTCTATCCCGGTTGAGAGGAAGGTCCTGGGATTGGTCACAGAGCCATCGATCTTTGTCACAGTAGTCCCCCTCTGGTAAGTTCCACAAAAAGGAGAAGTTGAAAAAGAGTTTGCCCCATCCGTTGAAGACATCCAATGAGTGAGCATTGACTCTCGAGGCCTGGCTCTGTGGTTGAGCCTGCACCCGGGCAATCTCTGTGCCTCCTGGAGCTTCCGGGTGCCAGAGGGACCCCCTCCCAATTCCGCGATTTTTGTGATGCCATGCACCTCCTCTTTGGCTGGCCCATTCCCGCTGGAGCACATTTGGGTCCCGTAGAGTTGGAAGGGGCCCCTACTGGGCTTCTGCCGGTGGGTTCGCCCTCTGTGCCAGCCGAGCCCTGTTAATTCACAGATGGATCCGGACCGGCGCAGATCGAGACCCCTTGATCTTCCCCTGCCCCACTGTCGATACTCCCTGCGCTGCCCCCATTCTCCTACTCGGACACAGAGCTGGATGGATGCAGCATCAGGGGAATCTCTCCGACAAGGTCCAGAATTTGGAGGGTGCTGCAAAAGAACTTCAGTGGTGGTTAACGAACCAGATTGAGTCAACGGCATAACCCTCTCCCTTCCCCAACCAGATCTGACCGTATTGACAGATAAGTCACTCCTGACTCATCGGGCGGCCATCTAGTAGAGCTGGAGATCAGAGTCCTCTGGTTTCCGGCGGAATCCAGTCTCCACATCAACCTGCTGGAGCTCCGAGCAATCCGGCTGGCATTGAAAGCCTTTCTTCCCTTAGTCAAGGAAAGGCTAGTGCAGGTGGTCACAGAAAATACCACCGTCATGTGGTGCTGCAACAAGTAGGGCAGCATGGGGTTGTGGACGCTTTGTCAAGAGGCCCTGCACCTCTGGACATGGCTGCAACATCAGTGAAAATCCCTGTTGGTTAAACACCTGGCAGGCTCTATAAACGCCAGAGCGGACAAACTCAGCCAGCGATGCCTAGCGGATCACGAATTGTCTCCATCTGGAGGTGGTGCAAGGTCTCTTTCAGCAGCGGGGAGAGCCTTGGTTGGATCTGTTCGCCACTGCCGAGAACGCGCAGTGTCAGCAGTTTTGTGCGCTGGAGTTTCCAAGACGGTTCTCGCTCAGAGACGCTTTTCATCTCGAGTGGAGCTCAGGCCTCCTCTACACCTTCCCCCCCCCCCATACCACTCATGTCCAGAGTTCTCAAGAATATTGGGAACGACCGGGCCCAAGTCATCCTTGTGGGCTCTTGACTGGGGTGAGAGTTTGGTATCTCAAGTTGTTGAGCATGGCAATCTGTCCTCTGATCAGGCTGCCTCTACGGGAGGATCTTCTGTCACATCAACAGGGAAGGATTCTCCTCCCAAACCTGTCAATGCTACGCCTTCAGACGTGGATATTAAGCGGCGACAGTAAAGAGCTTTCGACCTTCTGTCCGAAGTCTGCAATGTTATGTTGGCAACCAGGCGACCCTCCACCAAGACGGTATACACCTGCTATTGGAGCCAGTTTGTGGCATGGTGTGCCGAAAAACGGAATGATCCCCTTTCTGCTCCTCTCTCTCAGGTGGTACTTTTTATTCTTTCTCTTGCCCAGTAGGGCTCTGCTTTGGGCACCTTAAAAGGCTATCTTTCTGCCATCTCGGCATTTCTGCGTTTGTACGTAGTTTTTTAAAGGTGTCCAACACATGCTCAGTCCTTCGTCATTTATCATGTTCCAGTGGGACTTAAATTTAGTACTCACTTTTCTCCTGTGCACTCCCTTCGAGCCACTACATTACTGTCCTCTCATTCTCCTTACCATCAACACCGCCTCTCTGGTGGCTATAACATCTGCCCAGAGGGTTAGTGAGCCCCAGGTTTTGTCATCTAAGCCCCCGTACCTCAGCATCTTCCCGGATCAGCTGGTCCAACACACTAGGGCTTCGTTCCTTCCGAAGGTGGCCATTCCCTTTCACATAGGCCAATCCATCACCCTGCCTACCTTTTTCACTCCGCCACTGGAATCAAGAAGAACATTGTTGTTCTATCTTGCCCACACAAAAGAACTCCGGTGGATAACTAACTCTTCATGGAGTATGTCAAAGCCAAGAAAGTAAAGGCTGTGCAGAAACAGACCATCTCTCGATGGATAGTGCTCTGCATTAAAATCTGCAACTCATTGGCCAAGAAGCAACCCCGAAGGATTTGCATGCTCATTCTACCAGAGCAAAGGTTGCGAGCACCGCGTTAGCAGGCGTAGTCAGTCAACTGCCAGGCAGCAACGTGGGCTTTTCTGCACACGTTCACAAAGCACTACTTCTTGGACAGTCTGATTCATCGTGATGAGTGCTTTGCCCGTTCGGTCCTGCAGGACTTTTTGGTATGAAATTGTTTCGCTGACCCATCTCCGAGGAGGTATTGCTTGGGTATCTATTCAAAAGGTAAGGAATCTGCAGCTAGAAGTCTCTATCAGATGAACAAGTTACTTACCTTCGGTAACACCTTATCTGGTAGTGACTTTATCTAATCGCAGATTACTTAGGGCAGTGAAGCTCCTGCCCCCTGTTCTGTCACTTGAACCAAGGGATCCTCAATTGGTTGGCAAGAGGATCTGAGATCTCGAGTAGGCACATCTTGCTTAATTCTGCTTGCTACTACAGCTAAAGCCTGGCCATGAATGGATTTGTAAATAATACAACTTGTTTTAAAAAGAGTTCTATGTTTGATGTGGGCCATTGAAGCGTCATTAAGGCAGAAGAGATACGTGCATGTCTATGCTGTTAACAGATTATCCTTGCTGCTGTATTTTGAATGATTTGTAGTAGGTGTAAAGAAGTTGCAGGGAGACCCAAATACAGGGAGTTTGCATAGTCCAAGCAGGACACAATTACCGAAGCAATGGCAGACTTAAAATCCTTGGGTGACATAAGAGGAGCGATCTTCCTAATGGATTTCAATAGGCCAAAGCACTTAGCCGTTACTGCCTTGATCGGGGGGTCATGGTCAGTTGATTGTCTACCACAAATTTCAGGCTCTTGGCAGAGGCCACTGGGACAGGCGAGGCACTAAGCACAGAGAGGCAGTAGTTGTTGGCCCAGAGATCCATCCTGTGATTGAGAATAACCAGCTCAGTCTTCTTGGTGTTTAGCTTGAGGGAGTTAGTGCCCATCTAGGTCTGAATGAACCTCAGTGTAGATTGAAGTTCCTGATGAGATTGGGCAGTACCCTCAAGCCAGAAGATGAGCTGAGATTCATCAGTGTAGTTGTAGAATCTACATCCATGACTATATAGGGCTGAGATCAATGGGCAGATGTAAACAGTAAAGAGCAAAGGAGATAATGCTGAGCCCTGGGTGGCCCCACAGATGACACGGGTCTTAGAAGAGGCAAATGGGTCTAACTGTACTTCCTGTGTGCGGCCTCCTAGGAAGGAGATCCATCTCAGAGCCTGACCCTAAAGACCGGCTGCCTTCAGACGATTCAGCAGAATCGCATGGTTGACAGTATCGAAGACTGCTGAGAGATCTAGGAGAACTAGCTTAGACACATGTCTTGAATCCAACTCCTGTAATAGATCAGCAAGAGCAGAAAGCATCACTGCATCTGTACTGTGGATTATGTGGAAACCAGCCTGCACTGGATGGTGAAAGTTAAATGAGTAAAGGAACCTGCTTAGCTCCTGACTAACAAATCTTTCTAAACATTTGACTGCATGGGGCACAGTGAAATGGGGTGATAATTTTTCAGCCTCTTAGGATCGTTGCCCGGCATCCTCAGCAAGGGAAGTATTACTGCAGCTTTAAATCTGTCAGAGACTATGCCCTGAGCGAGTGACTTATTCAAAATGTCTAACCAAAGGTTGTCTGTTATGCCAGACAGATCTTGCCTAGTGGTTGGGGGGCAGGGATCCAGCAGGGAGCCAGATTTCACCTCATGCATGGGGGAAATAGGAGTCTCATGCTGGAGCTGCGCAAACTGCACCAAGGAATGAGAATTAATAGTGCCATAGTCCACAATCTCTCCAGGTTGTTGTGGCAGAGAATTTGTTGGAATGCTACCCTTAATTGATTTCAATTTCTCACTGAAAAAAATGCTGAGTGCTTTGCACAAAGTTGGGAGGGTTCTATCTCTCGGGTTACTCACTTGGGACAAGTGAGTACGTTTAAAATCTCAAGTTTCCTTTTGTTTATTTGCCGCTAAATTAATGTGGTTAGACTAAAAATAATTTGCTGGTGAAGAGCAAGCTTTTATACTTCATGTGAGAAAGTGCCTTCTTTCTGCATGGTTGCCTCCACTTTTTGCTTAACTGCTGATGTACTTTGACTGAGTGTACCCTGGGCTCCTGCCAATCAGGTACTCAGGGCCTATGTTCTTTCCCTAAAACTGCATTGAAGACCAAACCCCGATTGGCACACTCTGGCCACAGGTCTGCCCCTGGTAAATGGTACCACAGGTACCCAGGGCACTGTGACCAGGGAAGGCCTCTAAGGGCTGAAGCACTTATTGTGCCACCCTTGGAGGCATTGTACCGTTACACTCACACACTGCCTATACAGGCTGCGTGTTTTGGTGCAGAACAAAGTAAAGAGTAGACATGGCACACATCCCTGTGTGCCATGCCTACAACCCACTGCCCTGGCATAGATCAGCCACCCCTCTAGCTGGGTGCACTATACCAGTGGTGAGGGTACAGGTGCATGAGCCCTGTACCCCTACGGTGTCTAAGCCAATTCTTAGACATTGTAAGTGGAGTAATGCCATTAAGAGTATATGGTGCTGGGAGTTTGTCATTACGAACTCCACAGTACCGTAATGGCTTTACTGAAAACTGAGAAGTTTGGTATCAAACTTCTCAGCACATTAAACCCACACTGATGCCAGTGTGGGATTTAATGAAAATGCACACAGAGTGCATCTTAGAGATGCCCCCTGAAAAATGACCTAACACTAGTGTCCAGGCTGAGTGGCTGCTCCCCAGCTGCCACCACCAGGCATGTTTCTGGACCCCTGGGTCGAGAGCCTGCCGCTCTCTGGGGCCTGAAACAATGCACATCCTGGGACGAGGTGCCAAGCCTCCTCCCCCAGGATGGGCAGGGTCCACGAAGGGGAAGCTTCAAAGGCTTGCCGCCTTTGTGAGCTTCCCCAGGCCTTTTGCTGCTCCCAGCAACTGGTCCCCACTGGTTCTGACCCCCACTTTGGGCGGGAGAACTGGCGGGAAAACAAGTGAGTAAGGAGGTGTGCCCACTTTGCCAACCCCACCCCTCAGGTGGGGAGGCGAGGTGAAGCACAATCTCAGGCCCCACCATCTTGCAGATGGGGGGACCCAGCCAACCAGGGTGAGGCATATGCCCCCCTCCCACTGGAGGGTGGCATAATAGGGGGTGTACCCACCCCAAAGAAGGGGCCCATTGGTCCCAACCTTTTACTTACCTGTAACACCCCTAAATCTAGTACTTGGGGGCACACCCAAACCTTGCCTCCTCAGACAAGCAACTACCAAGAAAAGAAGTTGGACCGAACAGCTGTGCCGAAGCTAAGAAGAGGACGACGCCCACTGACTTGGCCCCAGCCCTACCGGCCTATCCCCACCTCGAACCTGCAGAAGCGAAACTCCGGTGTGTCCTGCGGCAAGCAACCTCAAGAACCCCGAGGACCTGCCCTGCGTTCCAAAGAAAAGACTGTCTCCCGTGAACACCGGATTTGTAAACCCAGACTGCAGCTCCAGCAAAATCCGCGAGTCTGCACCACTCTGCACCCGTCGCCCCCGGCCCGAGTTCAGGTGGCCCAACACCACGAGGAGGTCTCCCCAGCGATTCTGACACGAGATCTGGTGATCTCTGACCTGCCTCAAATCTCCCAGCGAAGCCTGCAGCCTCTTTCTGGAGGTTCCCCGCGACCGGAGCTGGTAAGAGAAACCCGACGCCTAAAGACACCCCTGCACCCGAAGCCCCACGGCCTTGGGTGGCCCGACCGACGGTGTCCCGGCATCCCAACTTACCTCTCCAACCGGTGGTCACTTCTAGAAGATCTTTGTCCCCGAACCTGCACTCTTTGTTGATACCGGAGAATCCCCATTGCAATCAACAGGGCACCCGACGCCAAACCAGCACCCTGCACCCAGCCGCCGCTGCGGGTTCGCTTTTTTTTGCTAAACAGGATCCCCTTTTGCCCTGAGCATAACACCAGGAGCTTTGCTCCCACAACCCAGTGGCCTGCTCGTAAGCAGCCACCAACCGGAGGCCCTCTATCCCCCATTGGATAACATTGGGCCTCAGCACTCTGCACCCGCCGCCTTAGTGCAGCTGAGGGTGTAACGAGAGTTCATCCTCGACCCTGGGGGAACCCTTGTTCTAACCCCAGGAACTCAACCCCAAAGACCGATTACCTACCTGGTAACCATTAACTTAATTTCTCTCAATAGGAACCTACTGACTATTTTTCTCTGAAAGTGTGGAGTTGATTTGTATGGATACCTGAAAAATAACAATTGTGCAAACCTGATCCAACTTACCTTTTCTCTAGGAAATGCCCCAGTGTGATATCTAGGTATATCACACCGAGTAGAAAGTCACTCAAAAAGTAATCCACAAAGTAACTAAAAAGTAATCTGTACAGTAATTTCAATACCTTGACTTACCTGTATTACAAACAACTGCATTTGAACTTGCATTCTCTTGTAAACACTGCATAATCTTTTGCAAAGCATTTATTGAACTTACCTGTGCCAGGCTTGGCTTGGTTCTAGAAATAAAATAACTAAACAATATTTTTAGTCAAACAAAAATGGTCTGAGATCAGTCTTTGAGTGTGTGACATCATTTGCTGATTGAGTGTGTACAACAAATGCTTAACACTACCCTCTGATAAAGCCTTACTGCTCGCCCACACTACCACAAATAGAGAGCAAGGTGCTATCTACTTTTACCTCTACCTACCTTTGGGGTTCCACTGGACTCTGTGCACACTATAACTCATTTTGGTATAGTATATACAGAGCCAGCTTCCTACACTTCCTCAAACCCTCACTAAAATAATTCCTTCTAAAGTGCCATAGCTATTATACCACTGTCTTTCAAGTTGGCTACAGTTTTTCCGCTTTCAATTCATCATTGAAGAGTGTTTAGAAGGAGGCGCATCATTCAAGTACGTTCTGGGATATGTTCATCACGGGTGTGCTGCAGCCAGATAAAAAAATCCTCAGAAGTCTGTCCAACAAACGGGTTGGGGACTGGACAGGTTTTGCGGGAGGGTAGTAGCCATTTCCTGGAGATTCTCACTGCTCAAGTTTCGAGATTCACATTACTCAATGCATTGAAGCTCCTCCAAAATGCTTCAGATTTAATGAGGTGATGATCTTACCGCATGTTTATAGACAGCTGGAAGGGACTTTACATTGTAGACTAAAAGGAGATTATTATCCTTTCTAGCAAGAGAATCCAGACCAGCCAACTGTGTGAAATCCTTGATGTCAGGTCGATAGCCCAATTTATCTAGATTGAGGTCCTCTGTCAGTATGATCTCATTGGTTACATGTCTGCAGAATAATTCATCTAATGCCTGACAGAAGACTTGTAATATCTAATTCAGATTCCTCCTATGATGATTCAAGTATACATTGATAATTAGTACATATTTAATATGCTCTCCCTATGGTACGTTGGCCAATTAATTGCTTGAAATGAGGGATTTTTAATTATACAGTAATTTTTACCTTCATTGTTGTGGAAATGTAAATTGATAACCCTCCTGCCTGTCTGCCAAAGTTGTAAATGTTATTGCCCGCTCGATGTATTAATTAACATCCCTCAATTGAGTAGAGATTAGTGGCCCTTGTCTCTTTTAGGCAAATGTCATCTATTTTTAGAAATTTTAAGGATTTGGGCCAGTTGAGAATTTGCATGAGACCTGCCACATTCCACAATATAACTGAGCTGTCTACCTCTTGGCTACAGTGTTTTACTGTAAGACTAGGTAGTAGAATTTGTGGTTAGAGTGTAACGCAACCAACCCCAATTTGATACTGCCACTGGAGTTATTGAAGAAATGATAGCACAGTTCCTCTGATTGTTAGATTTAAATTCTATCTGAATCTGTTTTTTTGGGTGTGTTGAAGAGGGTCACCTTTACTGTCTTTGCTCTTGGGAGTGCATTTTATAATCTGTTTAGTGTTGCATCTGTCTTTAGGACTGATTAGGATGAAGCGGTATCTCTCTGGCTCCCTAACTTGAATTGTGATGCCCCACTGCGTGAATAGAGATTTCTCTAGAAGTACTAGTGCAGTGTGTGATTGACATCTCCAATTTATTATAGTGAATTATTTTCCGGATGTGGGTTGAATTGTTCTCTAGTGATATCCTCTGACTGTAAATGTTTTAGTGATGGAATATTTTGAGTTTAAGGGACTTCTTCCACCACTATATGTATTGGTGGAATCACTCCTATGGTCCTGTCGAACCAATAATTTATTGGCATTAACCAAAGATTGGCGTACTTGGTGGTCATAGCAATTTTCACCTGACTTTTTCACCTTTCCTAATTTGCTACGTTCAGCGTATTTGTGAACATCTGATCTTTTAAATGAGTTTTGAATCTCTTGAGGCTGGCCTTTGCCACTACCATTGAAGTGTTGCTCCTTAGAGGGTTTTGCCATTTGTTCTCTTGCTGTAAGCAGTGTGCTTCAAGGTTCCAGTCGTGATTGTTGGACCAGACAGTTATAAGGTTGTTTCCATTCTTCTTGCTTCAATTTGTTCAACATTGAAGCACCATCTGTTCTACTTGTTAAGTTTTGTTAGTACTGACATTGGACTGTTTCACTTTGGCTAAAATGTTGATTTGTTGGAGGCTGTTGTGACTTGAGCTCCCCGCTAGTTTGAATAATTTGTTCTGTAATAGTGGCCATTGTAGTTGAAGCATCCAGTGGACAATTCCATATTTTGGCATCATTACCTTGTGGTGTCGATGCATGTACCATTGTACTAAGATTACTTACTGCATTCAGCAGTATTACTTGATGAAGAGTAGTATTTGGTGATGGCTTCCCTGTGTGACTTCCTCATTGATTGTACAGGCTTCAGATGTTATATCCTGTGAATAATTTACTCTCCCCACAAAATATGGAATATAGTCTGGTATGTCTTGGTATTTAACTCCTAGGGATCTCCTCTCGAGGACTAATTGGCAGTTTGTAATTCTCTTAAGCTTGTTTTTATTTGACTTCATTCTTTTCTTTTTCCGTCTTCTAAGTGGTCTGCCAGTTGATATAGTTTCTTGGGATAATTTGTGAGCGTTTGTTGAGGAGGAGAATCCTGAGCCTCCTTAGAGTCTAATAGTATTTCTGTGATGGGATATTGTCAGATCCATGGTTTTAAATCACTGACTTTACATCCAAAGGTTTTTTTTATTAGAGATAGTGGGTGGTGGGTTGTATGCCCGATATCGTTGTTGGAGCTGAATGATCCAGAGTGGTTGTAGATTGATTTAAAACCCTGATTTTCTTTAAATTGTCAACCAAGTGTTAGTAGGTCAGGAAGTTTACACAGACCCTTGCCCACATTTCATCTTTTCCCGACTAGTGTCAGTTCTATGCCCCCATGCCACCAACATCTTTAACCAATCCCTAGAGCAAGCCTCATTCCCAGACATATGGAAAGAAACAGTGGCTTTTCCACTATTAAAAAAACCAGGCCTTGAGATTTACGACCCAGCAAATTACCGGCCAATCTCGCAGCTACCATATCTGTCAAGTTCTGGAGAGATTGATTAATCGACAACTTACTACCTTTCTAGAATCCAAACACCTATTGGACCCCTCCCAAACTGGCTATAGGGCCAACAATAGCACCAAGGCCACTTTACTTGCTGTTTCCGACAATATTAGATCACTAGTGGATCAAGGCAGAGCCGTAGTACTGATCCTATTGGACCTTACCGCGGCTTTCGATACCGTATCCCACAATACCTGCTACGTATCCTCCACGAGAAAGGACTACATTCAAAAGCCCTGTCATGGTTTGCATCCTTCTTGAAAAACAGGTCTCAAAAGATTCAAATGGGCTCTTGCTCTTCTACCCTAAAAAGCATCAAATATGGAGTCCCGCAAGGAGCCTCTCTGAGTCCCACCCTTTTTAATGCCTATGTCTCCTCACTAGCAAATATCGGCAGGAAGTGGGGCTTTAATATCTGCTCATATGCCGACGATACTCAACTACTAATCCCCCTGGACGACAGACTGACTAACACCGACACTAAAAGTAACCTAATCAACTGCCTTATCGAAATCGCAGCCTGGATGACAGATCACTGCCTAAGGCTAAACGCGGGAAAGTCAGAGATCCTGCTCTTTGGGAGTGCCCACTCAATTTTGGACAAGAGCTGTTGGCCCAAGTGTTGGGAATGGCCCCAGAACCCAAACGGGTTGCAAAAAATGTGGGCATTCTATTCGATAATGCCCTATCCATGCAGGACCAGGTACGAACACTATGTGGAAGAAGTTTTGCTCTACTGAAACTTTTTCGAAGACTGTTCTACTGGATCCCATTGAATTGCAGGAAAACAGTCACTCGGGCCCTTTTTTTGAGCAGACTGGACTATGGAAATGCTCTTTATGTGGGCAAGGCTGATTACCTTTTCTCTTGGCTCCAAGTAATTCAAAAAAGCCGCCGCCAAACTGATCTGCAATAAAAACAAATTCAGTTCAGCATCCGATAGCATGAAAAAGCTTCACTGGCTGCCGGTGCGCCAAAGAGCCAAATTCAAGCTTCTTTGCTATGCACACAGAACCCTACATAAGAATGGCCCACACATTCTACGAGACAGAATTGAATTCCATGCTCCATCATGCAATTTGAGATCACGTTGCCAGGCTCTTGCAAGGGTCAAACTGACTACCAAAGTCAGGATGGGAGATGGCTCCTTCTCTAAATCAGCCACGGTCCTATGGAATGATCTTCCACTTGTTACAGCAAACAAATGATGGACGGAATGCTGACAATGCAAACATTCTTCCCCAGTCAAAAGATCTGGGTTAAATCCATCGTTCTTTTGCCCACTACGACACCCCAGTTTGGACCCAGCCATATGCAAATCAGTCTTGACCCTGTGCCCCATGGGAACAGTCCAGACCGAACTGCCAGGCCAGGTCCTCCCTGGACCGGAAACAAGCATCCTGGGACCGGTTTCAGGGTATGTCACCCTTCTTCAGCCAGGCTAGCTTAAATCCAGTGGCACAGTGAGCAAGGGAACCACGTCTGGGCATACCCATCCCACTTAGGGCAAAAAGTGTTACAGCAAACAAATGATGGACGGAATGCTGACAATGCAAACATTCTTCCCCAGTCAAAAGATCTGGGTTAAATCCATCGTTCTTTTGCCCACTACGCCACCCCAGTTTGGACCCAGCCATATGCAAATCAGTCTTGACCCTGTGCCCCATGGGAACAGTCCAGACCGAACTGCCAGGCCAGATCCTCCCTGGACCGGAAACGAGCATCCTGGGACCGGTTTCAGGGTATGTCACTTTTCTTCAGCCAGGCTAGCTTGAATCCAGTGGCACAGTGAGCAAGGGACCCACGTCTGGGCATACCCATCCCACTTAGGGCAAAAAGTGTTACAGCAAACAAATGATGGACGGAATGCTGACAATGCAAACATTCTTCCCCAGTCAAAAGATCTGGGTTAAATCCATCGTTCTTTTGCCCACTACGCCACCCCAGTTTGGACCCAGCCATATGCAAATCAGTCTTGACCCTGTGCCCCATGGGAACAGTCCAGACCGATCTTCCACTTGACCTACGCCTAACAGAGGACTACTTGCTCTTTAGAAAGAAATTAAAAACTTCCTTGTTCCCAAGAAACTAAAGCCAGCTAGTCTTAATGTAGAACAATCTGTCTTCGCTTCCCTATGTTACGCAGTGCTCGTTGTCCTAGCGCCGTGATGTCCTCTGGGATGAATGATGCTCTATAAATACTATTAAATACAAATAAATACAAATACACATGCACAGTTTGTGGTCTTCTTTATTGCTGTTAGAATATTTAATTTGGTTTCAAGCTTATAAATTGTATTATCCATGTTGGCTCTGCTGTTGGCCAGTGATTGCAGTCAATCTGAAGTTCCAGTTTGTGTGTTTAATGCGTTAGTAGTTGCAAGTAGGGCCGAATCAATAAATGTAAGTATTGTTTTGACTTGTGACTTGTAAAAGGGTTTGGAATTGGCAGCCATGGCGCTGTCCCCTAGCTACGTTTGTTCAGTTGCTTCCAATAATTTTGCATCTGTCTTTTAGAGCAAAGCTGGCTATAGACTATATTATTTCTCCTGTGTTTAGATGAGGATGGTCAGTGGTTGGTAAGTCTGCTAGTTCTTCCACCTCCTTATGGCTGTGGTGCACTTGTGCTAATTTTTCGACCACTGATTGGCCGCTGATGATAGTGGTAACACCCTTGATTCTACTAATTGTATTGAGGCAGATGGAGAGTTCTCTGGGGCTATCATTGAAAGTAACTCAATAGAGGGTATGACCGCTGGCTCTTTAAATTCATTCTTCTGCAATTGTACGGGTTTCTCTGCTATTTGACTTTGGACTTGCAGGACCCATTGTCATTATAGTGGCTTCTGATTTGTCTGAGGTGGATATCAGTGGTGCTGCCAAGGCTGGTGTTAAGGCAGTACTCTTAAAATAGAATTTAATTGTAGAAATACCATCTTTCTAGTTTTCTTGTGGGGCGGGGGATCACCCTCCGCGCCAGCTTGCATTCATTGCTTCATAAAGTGTTTCTTGTCTCTTTTCAAGTATGAGTAAGTTGGATTCAGCAATGAGCTTTTAGTTTGTTGTCCTTTCTTTTGCCATATTACATTATTACGCCTCATTATGAATAGCTTCCTATTTCTGAGAAGATTGTATTGGGCTGCAGGTTTTTCTGGTTACGCTGTCTCCCTACAAAAATCTGTGAACTATCGATGTTAGATATCTATAAAACACGACTCTACTGATCACCCTGCGAATGTTGCAGAGCATAAGGTAGTGAGTAAAAACAATTATGACCAACTGAGTGTATTGTTGCACTCATTGATGTTAATTATTTATGAAAAATGTTCAAAGTGTTCATCAAATGTTCAAAGACTCCTAGGCTTTTTTAGTAATGCTGTGAGTGGGTCTTTTTAAGAATCATGACACAGTAGACATAAAAGACTGAAGAAGCAAAATGAACCACTTAAAAGCCACTTAACTCTTCTGTCTATTCTCAAAGTTGTTTGCCGCTGCCTTCACCCTCCAACTTATTGACTGCTGTTGGTGGAGCGCTAAAGTCTGTCTCCTTGTATTTGTCTTTGTTTTTGCCTTGGAAGGCTAGTAGACAGTTTAGGAAGCTGGATTTTTATGTAGTGGGCCAATGTAAGTAAATCAAAAGAATGTGCAGCTCCTAAGGAGGGTGGGAGTGAACAGGTCTCTTATGGATTGCCCTCACACATCCCGAAGGATGTCATGCTTCATCATTGGGCTGTGCTCCTCGTCGGGCCGGCGCTGCAATGCCCGACGGGCTCCTGCGAAGGGGCTCTTTGCCGGAGATCTTTTGAGACAGCTGTATGGTGAGTGAGGGTAAGTGATCTAGGTAGTGTAGTGAGTGTCAGTAGTGAATTAAAATAGGTTTAGGACTGCCCTAGAGGGAACAAATTTTATTCGTGGGGTGTACTAACCTAACTAAAATTGCGTGAGCCCTGGTTGGATTATTAATGATCCTACAGGATCTAATATGTGTATGCGGTCGACATGTTTCTTGCCTTCTGCCCCTAGCGGGTCAATCGGCAATTCTTCAGGACCAGTGTCTACAGGAGTAAATTCTCCTAAACTCTAACACTACCGCAAGGCCGGTGCTGAGTACCGTATTTGTCACCAGTGTTGTTTGGGAAGATCCAGGACTGAAGACCTGGATGGGTGAGACCCCTGGTGATGAGGTCACAGGTGGACGGGGTAGCCGTGAGAGCACTTCTTGCTCACTAGGAGGGGGGCGCGCAACTAGCAGTGCTCCTATCCTTGCTCTGGCTCCAATGTAAGGGCACACAATGCAAAAAGTCCAGACGACTCTTGTTGGCTTACAGGGGCTTACTTTAATAATCCCATGTGCTCTGTTTGTGGCAGTGTGGTTGAACAGCTTAGGCTTATCAGATGAAGTGTTAAGCATTTGTTACACAGAGAGTCAATAAATGGTACACACTCATGAAGAAATCCTGGACCAATTTATAAAAAGAACTCAGATTTGTATAAAATTTTAGACACGAAGATCATCGGAAGCGGGTAAGTACTTTCGGAGTTATGGATTTTACATGAAAATAGTAAAATACACGAATAAAGTATTTTTTTTCCAGGTATGAGTCTCGATTGCGGTAATGTTATCCTATAAGTGATAAGACTGGGGTGCCCTTTGGTACTTAAGGTGCTAGGGGGCCAAGGTCTAAAGAACCACCAGCAGTTTTAGTTTACCTGTCCGGGTGTAGAGGTGCGGGGCTGGTTGGTAGACTTGAGCTCTACACCGTTGAAGTCAATTAGTACCTAAAAAAGGCTGCAAGAGGGGACTTTGGGTCCAGTCCGGCAGACCCAATTGGGGCGGGGGGCTCTGCTTGTGAGGATCTCTAGAGTAAGTGGGCGCAGTTGGTTTGTCGTGAACCTGGGCTGTGGGGCTCGAGTGCTGAGGTTTTTGGCTGGCTGGCTGGCCACTTGCATTAGAGGCTCTCATGGTTCTCGGTTTGACCTGTAGTGGGGATGGAAACAGACAGCAGGGCCACTCTTGGTGTGAGCCTTATCGGTCCTGAAGTCCCTCGTCGTGCAGGTTGACTGACTGCGGTGGTGTCCGGGCTGGACACGTAACAAGCCTTAGTTGCTGCAAGTGCTCCGTGTAGGAAGCTGGCTATTTATTTAGTGTACCAAATGTAGCTTGTTAGATTTGGGGGTCTCTAGTTGGCAGAGGTAGGTACCTGTGACCAAATAGGGACCCTTGCGTCTACTCAGGGTACGGGGGTACACTCCTAAAATAACCCCTGCTCACCCCCTTGGTAGCTTGGCACGAGCAGACAGGCTTATCTCAGAGGCAGTGTGTAAAGCATTTGTGAACACATACAGTAATCAGGTGACAACACTACAGATGGACACCACACCAGTTGTATTTTAAAAATAAGTATCTTTTATATAGATTTAACACAAGACCACAAACGACAAAAATTCACAATACTGTACTTCAAAAATGGTAGAATTAGCTCAGTTCTCTTAAGATGGTAAATGCGACACTTTGAGTTCAATGTACCTTAGGATGCGTAACGCTATACAACGAAAGTGTTGCAGGGAAGGTGATGCGTCGGTTCCTTACACGCAAGAACGGTGATGCGTCGGGTCCCTACTCTGATGCGTAGGGGATGCGTCGGTTCTTCTCCATGTGGGGAGGTGATGCGTTGGTTTCTTACTGCGCTTCCGTGGCGATGTGACCAGCAACGCCGTGATGCGATGAAGATCCGGTGCAAAGAAACAAAGATGGCGTCTTCTTCTTGATGCGACACGATGCGTGCACGCCCACCGGCCGTGCGGCGACTCAACTATTCTTCCGAGCCGCGACAGGCCCTGCGACACGCTTCCCGGTGATGCGGCGGCGTCTGATGCGACGTCGATCCTCTTCTCCGGCGATGCGAGGCGCTTCGGCAGCGGCGGCGACATTCTTCTCCATTGATGCGGCGTCTGATGCGACGTCGATCCTCTTTGGCGATGCGAGGCGCTTCGGCGGCGACGCTTCTTCTTCGTGAGTCGCGCTTCCAGCTCCTTGCGACACGCAGTCCCTCAAAGTCCAGCACAGCAGCAGGCACTTTCCAGAATGACTCTTGGGGAGCTGGTTGGTGAAGTCTGTTGTCCCTGAAACTTCAGCAGGAGGCAAGCTCTTCTCTCAAGCCCTTGAAGATCTTTTACAAGTTGATGAAAGTACACACAAAGTTCCTTTCTTTGGCAGTCAGGCAACCACTGCAGGCCAATCCCGCAAACAGCACTCAGCTTAGGGATAGTCTCCTCCTCAGTTTCTCTGGTTCCTCTCTTCAGCAAAGGTTTCTTCTTGTTTCCCAAAGTGATCTGATCTAAAGTTCTGGGGTTTGGGTCCCCTCTTTTATACACAAACATCCTTTGTCTCTGAAGGCAGAGAGGCCTTTGCCTTGTCCAAACCAGTTCTGGTCAGTCCTGGAGCACTTTGTTGACAAGACTCCTTTCCTTTCACAGTGTAGGCCAGGGACATCAGACACACCACAGGAGGTGGAGCCAGCATTGTGGAGGGAAGGCACAGCCCTATTCAGGTCCCAGGTGCAACTCCTCCCACGCATCTACATGCAGATCTCTCTATTCAGCCCTGTGCTGACTCACCCTGTCTCTTGGAATCCCCCTGTCACTCACAAACCCAGACAAGGAATACACAACCTAGCAGAGGCAGGCTTGGATAGTTAGACAAGAAAATACCTACTTTGTAAAAGTGGTATTTTCAAACACAATGTTAAAACCAACTTCACTAAAAGATGTATTTTATCATTCTGAGTTCAGGCATACTAAATTCGTTTTTCTACCATGTTCCCTGGGTCAGTTAGGATTATAAGCTGTAATAATCAAACTGCCCATTCTGGCCTATGGGGAGCAGGTAGCCTTGCAATAGTGAAAAACGAAAATGGCTGTAATTCACTATTAGGACATGCCACACACACCAGGGCATGTCCTACCTTATACTTAAAATGCACCCTGCCCTTGGGCCTACCATAGGGGTGACTAATATGCAGAAAAGGGAAGGTGTAGGGACTGGCAAGTGGGTGTACTTGCCCAGTCAACATGGCAGTACCAGACTGCACACAGGCTCTGCAATGGCAGACCTGAGACACACTTTTACAGGCTGCTTCTGTGGATGGCACACCCAGTGCTGCAAGCCCACCAGCAGCATTTGGTTTACAAGCCCTGGGCACACTCTGTGCACTGTACTAGGGTCTGACAAGTAAACCAAACCAACCAATCATGCAATCACTAATCCATACACCAATTTACCATAGGGAGCACTTGCACTGTGGCACTGAATAGCAGTGGCACAGTGCCCAAAGCATCTATAACCAGCAAAAACACATGAGGCAACAGCAAAAAATGGAAGGGAGACCCACGCCAACAGTGCCAGATCTAACATGGCTGTATACCATTCAAAAAGCCCAGACGACCCTTATTGGTTTACAGGGGCTTACTTTAATAATCCAAAGTGCTTTTCTAGTGGTAGTGTGGGCGAGCAGCTTAGGCTTATCAGAGGGGAGAGTGGAGTATTTCTCGTACACACCGAGTAAATAATTGAGACACACACTCAATCATATCTAGACCAATTTTGAAGATTTTTATGTAATTTTAGACATCAAGATCATCCGGATCAGGTAAGTACTTTCGGAGATAGGAATTTTCATAGAAATAGAAAACGCAGTAGATTAACAGTTTTTGATGCGTGAGCCTCGAACGCGGTATTGTTGTTCTATGGGAGGAACATGCACACCATAGAAATACTTGGAAATGGATTACAGGGTTCTCCTCCTGGACTTAAGGGGCTTAGGGGCCAAGGTCCAAGAAACCACCAGCAGTTCGGTTTGACCTGCCCTAGTGTGTCCGGGTGCAGAGGTGCTGGCCGCGTTGGTAGCCTCGAGCGCTACATGGTAAACTCAATGGAGAAGTACCTGCAAAAAAGAAAGGCTGCAAGTGGGGGCTGGGGGACCAGTCCGGCAGAATCCAAAGAGGGGCTTGGCTCTTGAGGGTCTGTGGAGCACGAAGATAGTCGGTTTTCGTGGACCCAGGATGGGGGATTGCGTGTGGAGGTGTTTTGTCCGGTGAGTTGCTAGAGTCAGAGGCTCTCACTTGATTTCGGTGACCTGGAGAGGGGGAGAAAACGAGACTGCAAGGCCACACTCGGTGATAACCTTGGAGATCCTTACATCCTTCGTCGGCAGGTCGCTGTTGACCTCAGGGTCTGAGTTTGACTCACAACAAGCCTTGGTGCTTGCAAGGTATTGGTGCAGGAAGGCTCAGCATTTCGAGACTTGGTGATGCAACAGGGGTTGACCTGGACTCTCAATGACCTCCTCCTGGCGAAGTTTCTCCCTCAGGCATCCCGATGGTCAGCAAAACAGTGAACCAGGCAGATGCGTTCAGTGCCTGCAGATGCAGGGAGATGCTCCTCCACCTCAAGGGAGATGCTGCCTGTCCTCAAGTGTTTGTGGAGGCTTGTCAGTGGCAGGACAAGTCATTTCTTGCAATTGGTGGGAGCAGCAGCCAGGCAGGGTTTGGCGCCAATTCCGGTGCTGGACAACAGTTCTTGTGTAGTTGGCTCTTCTTTGTCCTTCCTCTGTTCCCAGGTAGACTAATCTGAGTTCCTGGTGTTGGGGGGGCCACCTATATACTGAATTTAGGGATGTTAAGGGAGTGTAAGGTGGTAGCCAATGGGCTAGCTACCCCTAGAGTGACTACACCCCTTATATGACCACTTCCTGTGGAGAGGTGCTGGCCCAGAGTTCCTAGTTTCACCAAAACAAGATGTGAAACCTTTCTGTGAGTGTCCACTTCATTTGGCCCACCTTAGGAGTGTGCCTAGCCTGATGGTGCAACACGCCTACTGACTAGCTAATGTTCCCACCTCCTCTGGTGCCAAATGGGCCCAAGGGCAAGGGGTGGCATTCTCCAGGTCTGGAGGAAGCCAGAGGCGCAGATCAATGACTGCAGAGGCTTGGTATGCTTATTCACTAGCCATCCTGCTGGAGGAGTTATGATCACCTTCCTCCGGAGCAGGCATTGTTCCTGACCTCAGAGTGTTGGGGGTCAGAAACGTGTTTGTGGTGGCAGGCTGGAAGAGTCCATTCAGCAAGTACACTACAAGACTAGTAGGTTTCAGGGGGTACCTCTAAGGTGCCCTCTGGGTGCATGTCGTAATAAAACCAAGACTGACATCAGTGTGGATTTGTTAAGGCAAGGTATTTGATACCAAATACCATACTTTCAGTGCATCCATCATGTAGCTGGGTCACTCTTGATGACCAATGACCAGCACATGGTTTAGAATTGGTTGCCTGAACACTTGCAACATCCAGCAATGGAACTGGGCATCACTGGGGCATATCTGCTCATGCATATGTGTCCGCACATATAATATAATGCACCCTGCCTTAGTACTGGAAGGACTGCTGTAGGGGTGACTAACATATAGGATATGCAGTGTCTTTGGCCATAGCACTAAGGGAGTGGTCCATGTTGGGTTTTCGAAAAGGGTTTGCACCATTTCACGCAGCCTACAATGGCAGTCTGTGTGCAGTAGGTGTGTGGGTCTCTTAAGGTGGCATAATACATGCTGCAGCCCTTAGGAACCCTCTTTAGTACCCATGCCCTAGGTGCCATGGGTACCATTTACTAGAGACCTACTAGGGTGCTAAAGTTCTTGCCAATTGGGTTACAATTGAGCATTTTACCTGTTTGGAGGGAAAGAGCACTGGCACTGGGGCTTGAACGCAGGGACCCAGTGCACTTTCAGTCTAAAAGCATCATTACTAGGGCAAAAAGTGGGGGGTGACTATGTCAAAAAGGGCACTTGGAACCACAAAAACCTCTTCCTGGCGTGATGTTCCCTATGTGGGCCCAATGGCCAGCAAAACGGTGTTCTCGACAAGTGTGGTCGGTGCCTCCAGATGCAGGGAGACGGCTCCTCCACCCCAAGGGAAATGCTGAGTGGCTGTTAAAGTGCTGGACAGTCCTTCAAGGGTTTGGAAGGATGCACAGCTTTAGGACGAGTCAGGTCTTTGCATTTGTCGAGGTGCCAGCAGCGAGGCTGGTTCCAGGTTGGGTGTTGGTCCCAAGTTCTCAAAGTTACGGCTCTTCTTTGTCCTCCTGTTCCCAGGTAGACAAATCTCTCTG
Organism: Calotriton arnoldi; assembly: GCA_963921515.1. Lineage (NCBI taxonomy): Eukaryota > Metazoa > Chordata > Amphibia > Caudata > Salamandridae > Calotriton > Calotriton arnoldi. The sequence goes on from CAWUFW010000339.1 coordinate 920,897, forward strand.
GTGTCGGGTGACAGGGGCACCAACTGATTTTTTTTCTTGGTCCTTATGAAGTGCCGCCCGACCATGGGGCTTTCAAGGCACGAAACATGTTGACCACACACAACTAGTGACCACTTCAGACTAGTAGCTATCTTGGTACCTGAAGACCATATGATAGCACCACTGTTTTTACTTAGTCCTGGTACCCTTTCTTTATAAAAACAAAATTAGGTTACCAGAGCCTATTTTAGCCACCACGCACTCACCAAACCCATTTATTCCCTGACTTGATTTCATCTATACGGCATCTCCAGATCAAAAAATCTCCAATAAAGAAGCCCCCAGGCGCATCAGGCATTGCAGCGCCGGCCAGACGAGGAGCGCCCAATGATGAAGCATGACACCCTAACAGGTGTGTGAGGGCACCAAGATCTGACTTTCAGATCTCCCAGCGACACGTATCTTGGCCATCTGATACAACTGTTTGTATCCACTTGGCAGAGGAGGAACAACCCTAATTCTAATAATGAACCCCTCCCTCTATCCTCTGGGATGTCAGCAATACTCTTCCACTGTCTCGGAAAGTAATATTACCTCCATCCTGTGCATGTGAACAGGCCAAGAGCTTTCAGAACAGTCCCCCCTTGCATGTGCTCAAGATATCAGCACAGGGATCTGGGTTCACCTTTAGCAGTGTACATTTAATTAAGTCAGCCAGTAGGCCAACACACTTCTGATGCAGCTAATAAATGTCTGGTCGCAGTAGGATCACAGCAAAACACAGTATGCTTGCAACTTCCCACTACACATGAGCCTGTGACAATCAGGGTCTTGTATATCAATCAGTCGGGGTCTTGTATAGCATGGCTACTTACCCGTGACGATCTCAAGGTGCTGGGGAGGGGGGGCTGCTGGTCGCACTGGGTGGAGGATCATTCGAAGAGCCAGGTCTTGAGGTACTTCCTGAATTGGGTCAGCGACGCGGATTGCCTGAGGTGGAGGGACAGTGTGTTCCAGGTCTTGGCTGCGAGGTAGGAGAACAACCTTTCTCCGGTTCTGGTCTTGTGGCTCTTGGGGACGGAGGCAAGGGCGAGTTGGGAGGATCGGAGTTGTCTGGCAGGTATGTGGAATGCGAGGCAGTGGTTCAGATATGCTGTTCCATCGTAGTGTAGAGCTTTGTAGGCGTGAGTGAGGCGCTAGAAGGTGATTCTTTTGTTGACCGTGAGCAAGTGGAGTTGTCGAAGGTGTTGCGTGGTGTGGCTGCGGCGGGGGATGTCGAGGACCAGTCTGGCTGCGGCGTTTTGAACGTTCTGTAGTTTCTTGAGCTGCTTCTGGATGACGCCGGCGTAGAGTGCATTGCCTTAGTCGAGTCTGCTGGTAATGAGTGCATGGGTGACTGTCTATTCAGAGTAGTCCTCTGTCACAATAGAGAGTGCACTTGGTGTGTTCCTACAGGATCTGACACTTATCAAGAAACAGGCCTAGAGGATCACACACATGCTAGATTAGCGTGAGACTGAAGCTAAAATCCCCCAAAAAACAGGATACCAGAGACTTGCAGTATACCATTAAGGGGACATTCCTGTACCACCAGGCATCAAGAAGCTTCTCTTTACTAAGATCACTTTTTCCCAACTTTCAAGAACCGGGAGAGTTTTTATTTATTTATTTATTTTACCAGGTTTTTTTTCTTCTAAGTGGTAGTCGATTTTTCCAATTTTGTTTCTTTCTTCTTACTTGTAGTTTGTGGTGGAAATGGGTGTGAAACCAGTGGGTGAGCCCTAAAAGCTCTATATTTCTAAAAGGTAGACACAATTCAAACTCCAGAAAGTGGTCATTTGTGTAGATGGTTCATGATTTTCCCAAAGAAACTAATCATTGAAATCAAAAATAGAAACAGGTGACATTGTTCTTACATTTTTTTTTTCAGATTTACATAAGTAATATAATGGTGCGCCCTTCAGACCTTTACAGTCACTGGGAAATTATTGTGTTTGTTTATATCCAAAAACATGTGAATATCACAGCCTTAGATACTGACTTAAAAGATAGTGAGGATGAGTACTATTCTGAATTTGAGGTTACGCATCTAATCCTATGATTCTTGAAGCATTTTGCAAAAAGTGTTCTTTCTTGCACACTGACTTACATTTGAAAGCCGAAAATTAAGAGAAATTAATTTGGTAATAACAAGTGTTCAGCTGCTCTGTTTTCCCACACTTCTCTTGATAAAAATTGTACTAAAAATGCAACTTGGAGACCTCAAATTTTCGCCTTGAAAATTGGCCCATTCTGGCACTGTGGGTGGCTATGTCATTTTGTTTCCGGTTCGACAGCCACCATGGAAAAACCTTCCAAATCCATATATTCCTGAAAACTAGAAACCCAGGGGAGTCTGGGGTGACGTTACTTGTGTGGAATCCCCTACATTTTCTCACCTAGAAAGCCTCGCAAATGTCATAACTGGGGCTGAAATCATGCATTTGCCTCACAGTTCATGCAGGTATAGTTCCAGAATGTGTGTGGATTCAAAGATTCCTTCCACCTAGTGTTCTCACCCTCCTGCTGATAAAAACAGTACCTCACATATGTAAAGATGCAACCATTCTTATGTACTTTGGCTTTTGTCAACGATTTCTGCTGCATTTGGAACTTTTTTAAATTATGAATGATGAGGAATCTGTGGAAGGAAGAACTTCTCCACCAGAAAACAGTTACAACAGACTCTTCTTTAGCAGTAACTTAATTCAAAGTTAGCAGAACATGTTATCAGATTAACACTAGCTAATGACTGTAATTTAGCTAAGACTCTTCAATGACAAACTAAACACTAGCTCTAATCAGGGCAAGGATGGGACACAAGAAATGGTTATTTTAATACTTATGGCTATCCAGTACCTACCTACAGCATGCTAATGGGGATGAGTACACTGTATATCAACACTTTTTCCCTCAAATTAAGATGATTTTGCTTGAACTTTTATATCTGAACTCCTCCATTCAAATCTATCAAAGGTTAATTTAGAAGTGTGTTGTAATCCTATTGTACTGGTATTTGTGAGATGTTATCACTTATGAAACACTTTCAAACGTTATTCTCTGCTCTATACACATGTATTAGAGCAAAATCATGAAACTTTTATTCGTATTAACCACGCTTCGATAATTAGTTCTGGATTCTAATCATGTGCAAGTCATACTTCTGCCCAGTAGTGTGCCGCACAAACCGTATCAAGTGAATAGTGGCAAGCACGTGAATTTAAAGTTGTTAAAATGTAAAAGCTTGCGGCTGATTGTGTGAGGTCGTTCAAAGGAATTTTTAGTATCCAAGTTTTAATGTTGGATAGATTCTTTAACAATAAGGGGTATGCACATTGTATTACTTGTATTTGATACTGCTAATTAAATTACCTGGTGTTTTTGTATTTGTTAATATAAAGGCCCATGAAATAAACAAATGTTGAATCTCTCAAGCCACTACCTCATCCCTTTTTACAGACGACTATCCAAGTAGACATCTGCAAGTATTTTGTTTCAGCCCGTACAAAAAAACCTCTTCGTTTTAAAATATTTTCTACGTATTACGACGTGGTTGTGCATTGTGACAAGATTAACGTGGTGACATATAGTGGATAATTTGTAGTAATTTCTACTTTTGTATAATCTGCAGTTGGGGGTCATGATAGTCGTGAAGATGCATCCGCTTGCATGGAATTGCTGATTTGGAAAGTGAAAGAGGACACAAAAGGAAAACGATGCTGACTGTCAGATGGATGAATAAAACTGTGTGGTTGTAAAATTAAACTGTGCACTTAATTAAAAAAAAAAAAGTCAGGGGTAGATTTTTGATAATGTTAATGTTACAATTGTAAATGAATACTGGAACTTCTCGTACATATTCTAGTTTCACTTTAATATATTTTTGTGTAAACATTTGTGAAGTCAGTTAACTATTTGTGTTCGTTCTTTAAGGTTTTGCACATTATACTTGGTCAAAATTATGTTTTTTACATTGTTTTGGGCAGAAAAACACACTCAAAATGTAACCGTTTCTTAAATTGTTTTTTTTTTTCTTTGTATTGGATTGTAATATGTTGCAACAATCTGAATCCCAGTATTTAATTAGCTGAAATCACCATTCCAGTGTTACTCAGCAACGTATTATTTCTTAATAACTATTTGCCATAGGTCTGTTTTGTTCATGGAATTTAAAGAGAAGATTGTGGTTTGCATTAAGATGTCTGTAGTTAAATTTTATGCAAATGTTTGCCCTACTCTTCTGGTGGAACCTTTGCCTATTTTCCTCAGTGGAGTACTTCTAATTGTGTACTTTAAGTCTATGCACATTAGGTTTTTTCCATCTTTTGTTAGCTGAATTTATATGCTTTATTTTCAACTTTGCCACATAATTTGACAAGAAGTTACTTTGAAGTTCTTGAAACTTTGGTGTTTTTCATAAGCAATGTTGTGTTTTCCAGCAGGCTTCAATTGCTTCTCTCCCCTTACTCAAACACATGGCGATCTTAAATCCTTGTTATGATACCACCTCAGCAGTGAGCTTGGTGAAGTGCCATCACCTAAGCAAGAGTTTACATCAGTGGGAGAAGGTGGGGAAAATATGTAAAGGCTGAAACTTATTTTTTTTTTGTCACCAAAGAACAGCGTGCTTAATCAAAATAATACATCCCTAAATTCCAAATTGATGTGTTCTTCGTCTTGACATAAACAAGAGCTTCATTACAGAAAATAAGGATTTTATTTTGATGCTTAAGTAGATCATTTTGCCCAAGTTTCCTAAAGTCTAACATGTTTGAGGGTACTTATTAGAAAGAGCAGTTGATATGACTTCATGCTGGTCCTTTTCCTGATATCTGTTTTTAGTTTAAATATTGAAAGCTTGAGAAAGTATTTGTGTTTAAGGTTCAGTTTCTTTTGTTTGAACACAATTACAAAACTATACTTGTGTAGCACTCTTCAGTTGTTTAAGAAGAGCAGTGAACTAATTACTGGATTTTCAGAGATTGCATTTGAAGTTAAATTTGTGTAGTAAAAGCTTCAGCTGCTGATACGTTAACAGTTGTTTGAAACATTCTGCTGCTTTCATTATGAATGACTTCAAATGTAATACAAATGTGTATGGCCTTAATATGGCTGTTTTTATGTGACCAGCGTTTCTTTGCTTTGGGTCTTCCTCTTATGATTCATATTAGACATTTTCATAGCATGTTGCTTTTGCTTTAGCCTTAAGCTAGATCTGGCGATAGAGTCCTTATATAAATAAGTTTGATCTTGACAACTGTTGGGTGCATTTTTTTTATCTCCCATTGGGAAGAAACACTTCATACATTGAGTAACACATTTCATATACAATAGAGTTTTTCTATATATTCTGGTGCATAGGGACACACTTAAGTTCACTTATCCATAGCTCTAGAAGTTCATCATATGTTTTAAAAAGTTTTTTTTAACGGATTAACGCATTTGCTATGCATTGAAAATACTGACCCAATGCAGTCATGCACAACCTGCAAATTGTGGTCTGAATCCTATCTGGTTTGTGGACATTATTTTGACGTTTAAGAATGTCCACTGCTGCAACCAAGTGTTTTCAATTTGTGTGATGCTGAAGAATCTAAACATAACATGATCACTGGGCACAGCTGCTGCTATCAAGATACTTCCGTAAATAATGATAAAAGCATCAACAAGATGTACATGGTCTTCAGTTTGACCCTTTATTTCATTTGTAATTCCTTTACCGATACCAAATGCGCACAAATGTGGGTTGACATAGCCTTTCATGCTTTCAATGTTATCCAAAATGGGTACCTTGAGCAAAAATAATATATCAAGCCTCTGATGCTCTGGCCCTTTGTGCTTTTAGGCTTAATCACTCTCCAGACAGCAAGAATCACTATTTCTCAATGGGACCAAACACATTTAAAACCTACCTGAGCACCAAAGTTGAAAAGCTTAGTGTTGCACTTGAGCTAAATCAGGAAGCTATTGTCATATTAAGGGCTATAATGTGTTTCTCATAATGATTACATCCAGAGGATATTCTCATCTCTTCTTAGTCCATCAGAATGACTTCAGGCCTTTGACAGACTAACTTGCATCAACAGTTCATCCAATCTTTTCTCTCATGGTTAAAAACTAGGCACTCTTTAACCAGCACACAAAGTAGAGAAAAAAGGGGGTAACACACAATCAATCTTCTTTGAGTCATAAGAGGAATTGTATCCTCTCTAAATGAGCAGAAATTGCCAGTGTTTACTTTCTGGCTTGGACTCATTTGCCCTGAAAGTTAATAGACAAGCCTTTGATCATTGCTGCATTGTTTTTCACTGGCACTGAACCCAGTGATTTGTAATTGGTTGCTTTCATGCCATTTCTCAAGCAGTCAACCTTAGCTCAATTTAGATTACACAAAACTGATGTTTGAAAATTCTGTATTTGCTCTCAACTGCCGGTGATTACTATGAGAGCCCTACTTTCCATCTTTTTTTAACTCATCTGTGCTACTGTTATATGGCCTTTAGGGTCATTGTCGACATTGCTAAGTTAGCACGAGCTTTGCTGCCATGATGCTGCTTTTGCGCACGATACTACATGACTTTATTTTGCAAGACTCTGTTTATGCCTTTCACATGAGAACTATCTGCTTTTCGCGTTTTCTGCTAGTTCCTGGAGTTTAGCCTGAACACGATGTGCAAGGTCGATAAACAATGCCCCTTGTTATTCTGTTCTGGTCAGTCCCTAGGACCTAGAAAAAACATGCTAAACACAGCTGCACTGCTGGAGACTCGCGCTTTGATATTACGGGGATGCATGTTGTTCAAACAGACACTTGGAGAGAGACCTTTCCATGGAGAAGAGCTATGCTGTTCCTATGATGTAAACCTTCCATCTAGGCTTTAAGTTATGGGGTCTTCTGACAAAGCCCAGAGATCTTATTTTATATAATAAAACTTCTTCCAGCCAAGGGGAGGGTGGTTAGGCCTTGTAGTCCTTTTTCCACTGTCTGTATATGATAACATCCCCCTTTATATTCTATGGAATTGTAACAATGCTAATTGTTCTGAGTTTATGCATTTCGCTGCTGGTAGTGGCTTGTATACTGCATTATAGAGCACAATAGTTAAAATAAACCTTTTAAACTATTGGTGACTCTGCCATTCTTATTGTGGACAAGTACGAGTGAGTGAGCGAAAGGGTATGTCTTGCTACCGTGATTCCTGAGAGAGTCGCGAGTGTTGTGTTCTGGGTTGTCTAATCATTTGTAGCTTCGTGATTATGTAGGAGAACGAATAAGACACTATAGCTAGTTGGTTTGGGGATTTTGGGTACTAAAGTGGTAGGAAGGTACAACCCCTATTCACCGAGGTCCTGTTTTCCTGCGCATAGTTCTGTGTATGTGCAGAATCCCCGCAACATGGTGCCGCCAACGTTTGGTCTGGTTCTTATCTGCGAGACTCCTGAGTAGTGCTTGTCCACAATCCCCTCACTTCTGTTTCCGGAGACAGCTGTGACGGTGTAGCCTCCTATATTGTGATATTTTATAGGTTTTTCAAGCTTGAATTTTAAAAGGTCTTGGGTTGTTCTATTCTTTATTGATAATGGCGATTGTTATTGTGCCTCCTAACCGTGCACTGCTCAGGGCTTATTTGGCTCAACATGGAGTACCTGATGCTGGTGTAGCGCTTATCTTTGTTGTAGAGGTGGATCCTGGATTCCACTTCGAAGTGTTTTATTCATGGGTCACTTTTCCGGCGGTCGATGGAACAGATAATTTGTTTTACAAGTATACTGCCACCGCAACTCAGTGGGAATATAGGCCTTATAGATCTCTTGAAGTTCCGCTAACAGCTTGGCAACACCAAATATGGTTTAATTGCGCCCTTCCTCACCCAATGACACCGGTCCGTTTAGGCCCCTTATCAATAGATGGGGCCACTTGGCCTGTTTTGGCTGCGTACACCCCACATCCAACTTATCTCACTGCTACAGTCGCAGAGCTACGCGTATTACATACTTCGTTAATACGCATACATAGGGCTGTTATTCAGTTCGTCGCGCAACTTCCAGGTGGGACCAACTGGCGTTACTGCGCAACCACCTGCACCTGGTGGTGTGACCATCCGTCCATTAATGGTTAATTCAGTGATGGGCAAGCGGCCCCCAAAATAAGGATGAGCTTCCTTATTGGTTTACCGAGAAATTTGGGCAACTCGAAGCTGTTTTTCCAAATACCACTCCTGTGGAGAAACACAGGATTTTGACCATAAGTATTCCAAAAAACCGGGTTCCCGAATTAGCTGATTGTAACACTTGGGGTAAAGTTTTTGCTGTGGTATATTGGATGTGTTTCGGCACCCCCTCAATGACCGTACTCCCTTCCGTGATTAGACTGGTTCAGGATGAACATGGGGCCGAGGCGGCCCTGGAGTTGGGAATGAGGCTGGTGGGGGTGTTCGATATTGTTTCCGATATGATACTTGCTAATGTTAAGGGTGATGCTGTAAGCTTGCAAGTGGCACAACGCCTGGAGGCTGTTGCTGACGCGGACAAGCCACGCGAATTGCCGAAGATTATTGCTAAATCATATAAGACCATAGGGCGCAATAGTCGGAGTTAAGCCTTATACGCAAACACAAGCTCCAGCTCAAACTCAGCAAAAAGCCCAGACTGAGAAGGATGGGCGCCCGTTCTTTCCTAAAAAGAACTGGAAAAATAAAAAACAGGGGCAGCAACAGCAGAAGCAGGGTTCGCGTGCTGGTTCACCGACACTCGAGTCTTCTGAGCGTACTTATGATTTGCGCGATCGCGGGAAACTTAAGACTCCTGAAAGATTTCAAGTCCCTGATCAGCGCTCTCCTCGTTCTTTACAGGACACATCGGACTCTCAGGCCGGTGGTGGGGAATACCAAGACTGTGGCAAAGGTCTGACCACACAACAAGGACGGGATCAACCTCGACAGTTTGACGTCAAAGCCAAACAAGAGGATCTGTCTCATTTTGGACCCCCGTATCAGAAGAAGAAAGTTGACGCTTTAACAGCGAAATATGCCTCAGACGGTGAGAACACGACTCCTAGATTGGACTTGGGCGGTGACTTTGCTCGACAGCGCAGCGGAGGTTACCATAGTGCGGGAGGCACTGCGTCCCTGTCTGGAGGCGAGAGCAACTGATACATTCATTACAGTGGAAACAGCAGATACACTAGTTTCCCCCTCGGATAGACTCTATGAAATTGTATCCCGAATTGAAGGTGATATACAGCGTACAATCGCGGGGATACTTTGGGAAAATCTCACCTTCATATGACGTTTTGTTGGCAGAGGCAGATTGGCCTCCACCATTTGTGCTAGCAGCTTCTAGAGGGGAGGACGTGATACTTCTGAGTTTTTCGCGTTACGTCCCTGAGGAATATGCAAAGGCTTATGCATCTGAGCGGTCTTTGGCCCTTGCCCCGGCGGTGTACCGTAATCAGGTGGGCTGGGATAGAGATTCACCGGCACGAGATACCATTACGGTCTATGACACAGCCCCAATATCCGATCAGACGAGCAGCTAAGGCTCCCGTTTGTGATATTCTAACACAGTTGGAGTATCAAGGAGTGATTGAATCCTGTATATCACCGATGAATAATCCTCTTTTTACGGTTTCAAAACCCGATGGGTCATGTCGCATTGTATTAGAATATCGAAATTTGAATAGTCATTGTCGTACATTTGCGGTACAAAACACTCATAGCTCTGCGCTAGTGAACAATCTTATTCGTAAGAAATACAAAACTACACTGGATATTTCCAATGGTTTCTATAGTCACATTTTGGCTCCTGAAAGCAGTGACTTGACGGCATGTACCGCCGTTGGGAATCAGAAAAAATTTACGCGTTTGCCTATGGGGTATAAGAATAGCTCCGGAGCTTTCGCTGCACGTGTTGTCTCTTTGTTGGACAGCATTGACTCTGATGCGTTCTCGTACGTTGATGATATTTATCTGTCGGACGATGAACTGATGCCACATCTAGTCCGAGTCGACCGCATTATCCTGTCCTTTGCAGACTATGGATACAAATTCAATTTTGCGGTGCTTTTTTTGGGCTACGAGCTCAACAATGAAGGTAGGGGGTTAGCACCCCACTTCCTGGAGAAATGTGCACACTTGCAACCTCCATCTACGCTGAAAAAGCTTCAGTCTTTGCTGGGATTTTTGAATTTCGGGAGGATTAACATACCGATTATGCCCAGCGTATCAAACCGCTCTATGCGTTGATACAACCAACATATTCTTCTGCCAGCTGGCTTCCGGAACATACCTCTATTCTGCAGTCTTTGCAGTCAGATCTGCTTGCGACTAACTTCTTGTTGACGCGTGACAATACCACAAACCTGGTGATACATATAGTACCAGGGACGGTGGGTTTCACATACCTGACGTTCAATGAGGGGGACACAGTACCTATTGCATACAAATCACATTTGTACACTTCAGCTGAGATGCGCTTTTCGAATGTTGAGAAAGTTTTGACGGCAGTCCAGATGGCGATTCTGAAAGAGCGCTCGCTGGCGCAGGGAAAACGCATTCTTATGGTCACGCCTCTCCCTGCTTTAGAAGCAGTGACTAAGGCAAGTGTGCCTAACACTAAGGCATTACATCCCCGTTGGATACAATGGGCTACTTCTTTGACATCGGCTGATGTCACGTTTATCTTTGATCCTGCTCTTCAGACACAGGAGTTTTTACAGTATGAACATGTTCATCCTCCTCCATTGTCGTTACTTCCTTTAGATGAGTACAAATGTATCATTTGTACTGATGGCTCGGCCCAACCAGCCACCGGTTCTAGACACGCTTATTCGGCGCCGTGCACTATTGTTGCTGGTTCAATTGTCAATGGAGAATTTAAGTCTTCCAGAGTGCATACACAGGCGCTTGGGGTCTGTACAGCGCAATTGGCGGAGCTGCGTGCTCTTGTTCTTGCTCTCGAGTTTGCTGATCCTAATGTGAATACTCTTATTGTACGCGATTCTTACTACTGTGTCCAGTCTTTTAATGACAACTTATTCTTTTGGTCACAAAATGACTGTAGAGACTCTAAAGGCGATGCAATAAAGCATAAAATGCTTTGGGTTCGAGTGGCGGAACTTAAAAAACGTATCCCACTCACACAGGTTATCCATACTCTTGGCCATCAGCGTGTGGGAGCACATGCTGTTGGTAATTCTTTGGCTGATGAAGCGGCCAAATCTGCGGTAGCCACATGTTCCGTAGCAGCAGTTACAAGGTCCATGACTAAGATTGATAATGAACTTTTGGCAGCAATAGCTGCTACGAAGGTTGGAACTGCTCCTCCGCAGGGCTTCCCTTCGAAGTATTCTTATCATTTATCTCTCAAACAAGTTCCTTATGCTAAAATTCCAACTGTTAGGGATCGGCTGATTCCCAACAAGGACCGCAGACCTGCTTTGATCGTTGCCACACACGAAGGCATGGCTTCTGCACTTGCCGGAGTGTTGGCGACAGTCTCTATTTTACAGCAACGTTACTGGTGGCGTGGTTTATATAAACAGACCTGTAACTATGTACTTTCGTGTGACATTTGTCAGCAAATTAACCCGTCCACGGTCTCACGCCCACTACAGACCCAGCTATGTATTTCCAATCAGCCTTTCTGCTGTGTGTATCTAGATCACTGCAGTCCGTTCTCTTCAGATACTGCATATAAATATATCTTGGTTGCAGTTGATTCGTGCACTAGATTCCTTTGGGTTTGGCCACACCGCAGTGCTGACGCTCGAAATGTCATCAGAGATTTGTGTGTCTTTGTAGGAATGTTTGCCTGTGGCACCTTCCATTCTGACCAAGGTCCAGCGTTCGCCTCTAAGGCGTACAAGGACGCGATGATGTCAGTGGGGGTGCAGGTACAGTTTTCATCTCCATATAGGCCTGAGGGCAATTCCATAGTGGAGCGAATGAACCGTGACTTAAAGCAATTTTTGACTGCTAGAGTCTTAGGTACTTGCAGGAACTGGCTGGCCTATTTGTATGGTGTTCAACGTGCACTTAATCTCCCTAGAAGATCTCTGGGTGGGCGGACCCCATACGAAATGCTCTTTGGCATTAAAATGTTTGTGCCAGACCTTGATGGTCTAGACCAGTGGTTCCCAAACTTTTGACTCCTGAGGACCCCCATTGAGTCACCACTGGAAGCCGGGGACCCCCAAGCAATTTGTATGATTGAAATTTCAAACATTAAAACACGTGCACACAAAACAAATACTCAAATTACTAAGGATTTTAGGGGCATATTTACAAGCCCCTATCGCCATGGGAACGTCACTTTTTGTGACGATCCCGTGGCGATAGAGTGCTTAGCCTTATTACAAGGCAGTGTTAAGCCACTTAACATGGCTTAACACTGCTTTGTAAATAAGGCCCCCTTTCACGCAATGCTTAGCGTGAAAGGGGTGGGCAGTGGGTGTTGCGGTGGGCGTTCCACCGCAACACCCATTGATTTTGACGCTGCCCCCTATTTACAAGGGCAGCGTAAATAGGATGCAGCGCCAAAATTTAGACCAGGGAAAACCAGGTCTTAACTTGGCTAAACAAGGAGAAATGCTTTATTTCTCCTCGTTTTTGCTTTTTCCATGTGTGCTGCCTTGTGCAGCACACATGGAAAAAGCAAACGCGTTGGATTGTTTATGTTCAGGAAGGTGACCCTTCCTGCACATTAACAATCTTTTAAAAAATGGTAATTTGTAATCTTCCATGTGTGCTGCATTAAGCAGCACACATAGAAGTGACAAAACTACATTGCAATATTGTTTATGTGCAGGAAGGGGGACCTTTCTGTACATAAACAATCTACCCCTGCACGCAAATACCCTTGCACTATGGGGCAAGGGTGCCTGCGTTGCCGCAACACTGCTAAGTGTAGCGCCAGCACGGGAGGAAATGCAGGGCTGCACCATATTCTTGTAAGTATGGTGCAGTCCTGCGTTTCTGAAGTGGCAGAGCGTGTCGTTAAGCCAAGGAGGCTAACGACACGCTCCCCCACGTCTGTTGTAAATATCCCCCTTAGTATTTTATATTGAAAGAATTTGCAAAAAACAAAAAAATTTAATGGGAAGGTTGGTGCTGCATCTCTGTGACTAACTTTTAAATGGTTGGTTTTATTTCGCAGTACAAGGCTCCTGCTCCTGCCAGGGCCAGACTGGAAACCCAAAGCAGCCCTGGCAAATTTTTTCAGGCCAGTCCCCATACAGTGCACGCCAAGTGCAGTGAGTGATCCTGACTACTACAAAGGGGGCTTTGGGAGGCTCTCCCCCCAAAAAATTTAGGAAACAATGGTGCAGTCTAAAACACATTTATCATTATATATTGAATTGTATTACCTTTTAACGAATAGTAAATGAAGATCTTACTATGCACCAGGATACGACAATCTTTGTTGGGGTTCTTCAATGGTTCCCTTATTATCACCCTCCAACAGTGCCTCTCATCTCTCCATAGCCCCGGTTGTCACATGTATTTCATTTGTTTTATAGCATCTCTCGTACTATTGTAGGATGTCAGAGTACTTTACATTACACACATATAGAGACAATGAATCATACGTGTAAATCAGTGTATAGAAAAAGTTACATAAGGCAAAGGGGACTACAAGGTGTAGGATTCACATGTCATTCATACTGGTAGACGGCATTTTTAAAGAGTGCTTGGTCTGGAGAAGCACAAACGTGTGATTCAGAACATAACACAGTGGTTAGCATTGACTTTAACAATACAAATGTATTTCCACCCAAATAAACCTTTTTAGCAGCATCAGGATAATGAAAGACTGGGAAAAACATAAGATACTAACTTGTACCATGCAGTTTGCAAGCAGCTCTTTGATGAAAGTTTATAGGTCACTGTGCTAGATTACGGTTGTCACTTATGAACTGCACAGTAACAAAAGAAGCTCTGTGACAAGAACAATAACCCACTCACCTATGCACATAAAATACTGTTTTTAGGTCTCGCCTATGCAGCGCGCAAGCTTAGGAGGGACCTCTTGGCATCGCTCAGGACTTTTGTTCAAACTCGTGCATGTTTTGCACTGTTCTCTATTGCCACTCGTGCACGTTTGGCGTTTCCCATGCGGGAGCGAGCAGCGGCGCCATCTGTTTGCAATTATCGCGCCTTGCTGCTCGCTCCCGCAAGGTAAAGGCTGTCCATGGACTTCTTCCGGCCGCGGTCCACTCAAATTCCTTTCAGGGTGGGACGCTGCTACGTCATCCTTCTGATCGCGCTCATCTTTGACGCCGCCGGGCTGGTGTTGCTGCTTGTTTCTCGTGTTGCTTCTTCAACCTTCCTACCCTTCCCTTCACAGTGCTGCTGCCCCCTTACTCCAGTCGTCATTGCTGCCTGTACCACTACCTCCTCCCCGCATCTGCTTGCCTGTCCCGCACAATTATAGCGCAAACTTGAACCAAGGGCATTATAGCGCTTCACACGGAAATCAGCTCCCCTTACAAAACTGTTTTTAAGCACAGTGTAGTTAAGCGATTTGCACGGAATCACAAGAGACAGTGCTGCTGCCCCTTACTCCAGTCGTCGTTGCTGCCTGTACCACTACCTCCTCCCCGCATCTGCTTGCCTGTCCCGCACAATTATAGCGCAAACTTGAACCAAGGGCATTATAGCGCTTCACACAGAAATCAGCTCCCCTTACAAAACTGTTTTTAAGCACAGTGTAGTTAAGCGATGTGCACAGAATCACAAGATACTGCGCCTGAGCCGAGATTGTAACCTAGTTACCCAGTTCTAACATCCGCAGCCCTCGCTGCAACGGGTGTGATATTAGGAGATTTGTCATAAGAAGAAGCACTCCCTGAGCTGTGAATACGTAGTGCTTTCACCTGATATTGTTCGATTACATTAAATTAGGCCATTTACAGTGTTCTGCTGTTTGCTTTCCTTCTACCCCCTCCTGAGTGTGCAATGCACTCTTCCTAAAGTAAATGCTTCTGAGGTGGCTGGGGCGTGGCCTGGGAGCCGAACATGGCGGACGCGTCCTGTTAGAGCTCCGCAGTCCGTTCCCGTTAGGCCCATTATCCTGCAACATCCTCGATCCCCAGCGCCTCTCTTGAGGGGCATCTGCTGGAGCTCCTGCTGCGATCCTCCGGACGGGGGTTTCCCGATCTCCGGTGAGCGGATCGGCTGCGGCCGGCCCTTTGGTCGGCGGGGGCCGCGCCGCGGCCGGCGGCGGGTGAGACACCTGAGCCCGCGGCTGCGGTGGGCCTAGCGGCTGGAGGGCATCGGCAGCGGCTGCCTGTGCCGCGAATCGCGCCCTCTTGGAGCTGCCCTACGAACTTGCAGCGGGGGCAGGGTGACGGGGCCCCCCAGCAGTGACACTCTCGCGGGGCGCCCCTCCCCCCATCTCCTTCATCGCGGCCCGGTGCGGCCTTGGCTGGAGTCATCGGCGCTGGGTCGCCGCATCGCGGCTAGATCTGCGGGGGCGGCCCGCCCACCCGATCGGACCTGGGTGTACCTCCGCTGGCGTGCAATACATCCGTGGGCGAGGCGAAGAGCGGCCTACGTCCCGACTACTGAAGGTGCTGCGGTGGTGCTGCTGGGGACGCTTGGAGCCTCGACGTTGCAATGCAGTGAGGAGCCCGTCCTCCGCTAGCCTGGGTGGTGCAGTGCCTGAGAGAGTGGGCTCCGTGAAAGACCGATAGCCAGGGGCCCTGTGGCGGCTGGATCTTTGGCACCCGGCGGGGCTGGGCCGTGCTGCCGGAGGTGGGCACCCGCTCTCGCAGACGTCCGGCCTGGTGACGCTGAGGCCGCCTGAGTGGTGGGCCTGCTCAGTTGACGGGGTGTCGGCCGGGGACCCCCCGGGTGACTGCTGGAGTCAAGACGATCGTAACGTGAGGCCTCTGGAGCGGTGCAAGCGGTGGGGCCCGGCGGAGAGCTGCCTTGGTGGACAACTGCTACCCTCCGCTGCCTCGCATCTCCTCGGGGCCGGGGGCCGACCCAGTGGGACCTCGCAACAGGCTGATATCGATCCCCATGGGCAAAGACAAGCCAGGGGCATCGGCCCCTAAGCAGCCTACAATGGACCGCTATACTACCGCCGCCACCCTCCGGGGAGAGACTGTAGAGGGTCCCACATCCGACACGGCGAGGCTGCTGGAGGCGATCCATCAGTCACGGACTGCCCTCGAGGCCCAGATCGGGGCTGTGGGCACGGAGGTGTCCTTTCTCCGACAAGATCTGCGGAAGGCGGTCGACCGCATCACCGAAACCGAGACCAGGGTGTTCTACCGTCGAGGACTCCGTGGCTGCACTGCAACTGAAAGTGGATAAACTAACCAAACACTCACAGGAGATGGCCGCCCGGGTCGAAGATGCCGAGGGACGAACCCGCCGCAATAATATCCGCCTAATTGGCTTTCCGGAGGGCTGTGAAGGGGCATCTATGGACACTTTCATCTCCGGCTGGCTCACAGCTCTCCTGCCCCCAGAGGACAGGTCCACATGTTTTGTGGTCGAGAGGGCCCACCGAGCCCTGGCCAGAAGACCGCCGCCGGGGGAGCGCCCGCGGCCAGTGATAGCCCGTCTTCTTAACTATGCCGACCGGGACGCTATCCTTCGCTACGCCAGGCTACACAAGGACAAGATGGTCTTCGACTCCCATCCCATCATGGCTTTTCCCGATTATACAAGGCTGGTGCAGCAACAACGACAGTCCTTCGCGGCGGCCAAGAGACGCCTACGTGACTTAAACTTGTCATACGCTCTGTTATTCCCGGCTCGGCTGAAGGTGATGTACAAGGCGAAGACGTTCTTCTTCGAGACACCGGAGGAGGTCTTCGCCTGGACCGACGAGCGACGTTCCCTCAAGCCGCATTCACCGCCCCCGTTGGACTCGGACTCTTCCCAGGGCTCGCACCGGAGCGGTCGCCAGGGTAAAGCCACGACATCGAAACGCAACCGGTCCCGCTCTAATTGGCGCACCCAGGGGCCACCGGATGCTGCTGACTGACACTGTTGGACAAGTAGATTATGTAATGTATTGTTCGATTTTCAAGGTTGGGTCGGGATCCTGGAGATAGGCTTCCATGGGAATGTTTAGGTGGCACTTGGCTGAATCGATGCCATCGGCCTTGATGCGAACTGGCCATAGCTCACCCTTTATATTTCTGGGGATGTTGGAAGAATGAGGCACTTCTGGGCGGGCAATTATCAGTATTGCTTAGTTCACCACTTAGGGGAGGGCTGGGATCCACGGGGATTAATCTTGCAATAATGTGTTCTGGCTACAACTGAAGAGGATCCCACTATTGGCCTTGGAGGGGGCTGGACGAGGCACGCCTCACACGTTCTGGGTGATGTTGGGTAAGTTGGGAGGGTGGGATCCATTGGAGAAACCACTTGGGTCGTCATGTTGGGGACCTGGGGAGGGATTCTACCGCGACAGATACTCCGAGTTTTTGGTAGTATGGGGGTGGGGGTGGAGGGGGAGGGAAATGTTATTGAGTTAGTTTTGTATTTGTTCTTTGTTTCCGCACCACACACACATCCTATTGCCCAACCACACGCGTACTGGTCGTCATTTACTCTCAGGGGCTTAAGATATGACTCGCACGACAAGTGATCCCTCACCGGGAATGCTGAATATTGTTGCCTGGAATGTACGGGGGTTGCTAAACAAAGTTAAACGGGGAGCTGTTCTCCAACAGGCTAAACCCTATGCGGCAGATATTCTTTTGCTTCAGGAGACTCATCTACTAGGCACCAAGGCCCCATGCCTAGCCCGCTACGTCTCTGCTGCAGTATATCACTCCGGCTTTACCCGCGGGGCGCGGGGCACGGCCATACTTATACATCGCAGAGTGCCGTTTCTGGTCACGCAACAATGGCTGGACCCGGGGGGTCGCTATACAGTGGTCTCCGGTACCTTGGCAGGCGAACAGCTAACATTTGGCAGCATTTACGCCCCACCATCGCTTGGTCAGACTTTTATTGACAAATTAACCCAACTGTGGGGGGATCTTCCGGGTGGCCTGGTGATATTAGGGGGCGACTTGAATGACATCATGGGGCCGCTGGATAGGTGGCGCGCCCGACAACCTGACGCATCCCCTACTCCGTCCAAACTTGCAGCGCTAGCACGCACCCTAGGCTGGGTGGACTCATGGCGCGCCCTTCACCCGTCTGATGCTGGGTACTCCTATGCGTCGTCAGTACATCCTACTCTATCCCGGCTAGATTATCTCTTTCTTCCACGTAGCGATCTGCACAGGGTGGCACATGCCTCCCTCATGCCGCGCGGACTATCGGATCATTCACCGATCCAACTCAAAATTCGTTTACAATCAGGCAGGGCGCCGTATAGGTGGCGTATGTCCCCTTGGCTACTTTGTGACGAGGACTACAAGGAGATGCTCAGCCAAGCCATTGCTGACTATTTTAGTTTTAATTCTGGATACATGCTCGTCTCCGGTTATCCTATGGGAGGCGTTTAAGCCCGTGATCCGGGGGCCGACATAAGCTATTGTACCGGGGAAAAGCACCGCCACCTAGCCCAGGTGCAAGACCTGGAATCTAGACAGGCTGATCTTCAATCCCTCGTAGTGGAGGGCTCGGATCCGACGGCCCGCCGAAACCTCCTGCATGTGCAGCAGCTGCTACATCAGGTCCATACCGATTGTGCTAAAGATGCTTGGCTGGCCACCCAACATAGGATTTACCAATGGGGAGACAAGTCCAGTCAGATGCTACATAGGCTATGTCAGGCCCGAGCAGCCCCGACGCAGGTACCTCTCCTGCGGTCTCCCGGCGGGGCCGCATGCACTTCCCCTGAGGCTGTTGTACAGGCCTTTGCTGAGTTCTATTCGATTTTATGAGGAGCGTGAGGTAATCCAGGAATCTCTCATGAATGCCTTCTTTGTGGACATCCATCCCCGTCGCCTCTCGGCCGAACAGAGCGCTGCCTTGGATGAGCCCATCTCATTGGAGGAGCTGCGGGCGGCGCTATCCAACACCCACCCTGGACGGGTGCCGGGCCCCAACGGGTTCCCCAGTGATTTTCTGCGGCCTCACATTACGACTTTAGGTCCCCATTTGCTCAAGGTGCTTCACGCCGCCGAAGAGCAGCAAATTCTCCCTTTGGATTGGAGACATGCTGAGGTAGTTGTGTTCCTTAAGCCGGGTCGCCCACCGGAGGACCCCGGCTCCTACCGCCCCATTTCATTGATGAACTTTGAGCCCAAGCTGCTGGGGAAGGTGCTGGCGGACCGCCTCCGCACGTGTATACAAGATCTGGTGCACCCGGATCAGTCTGGCTTCATGCCACAGCGGTCCACCAGGCATAATATCCGGCGTGCCCACAACGCAGTACCGGAGGCCCACCGCTTGGAACGTCCCGCGGCGGTCCTGCTGGCGGATATTGACAAGGCGTTCGACACATTGAGCTGGTCATATCTTTTTAAACTTTTGGAAGCTGTCAACCTTGGTCCTCGCTTTAGGACGTATGTGAAGCTACTCTACACCGACCTCACGGCATCGGTTCGTGTGGCGGGCCACCGGTCAGCCCCCTTCCCCATCCGTAGAGGCACTAGGCAGGGCTGCCCGCTCTCCCCGCTCCTGTTCGCGCTGGCCATAGAGCCATTAGCCACATGGATTCGCCGAGACTCGGTTATACGAGGTCTGGACTGGTCTCCGGAATGCTCTGACAGGATCGCGCTTTATGCGGATGATGCCTTGTTTTTTATGTCGGATCCATGGGTATCCGGGCCACGGGTGCTGCAGATCCTACGGATATTCGGGGAAACCTCCGGACTATACGCAAATCCGTCTAAGTCCATTCTGTTTCCTATTTGCGGAGACCAGCGATCTCAGGCCTGGGCCTCGCAACTGATCATAGCGTAGGCGAGTTTTAGGTATCTCGGGGTGCATATAACGCGATGCCCTACTGAGGCTTGGACCCGTAATATTGCCCCACTGCTGACTACTGTTCGGGATGAGACGACGATCTGGTCTCAACTTCCCCTCTCGTTATACGGCAGATCTGCCATATTTAAAATGGTATCTCTGCCGCGCCTGCTGTATCGGCTGCAAAACTACCCCTTCCCAATCCCCCCGTCGTGGTTTCGGCAAATCAATGCATTGTTAAATAGGTTCCTCTGGGGGGGAGGTGCGGTTCGGGTGGCTCTGGCCACGTGTATCCAATCTACGTATTGCGGCGGGATCGCCGCGGCAGATGTCCAGGCATATTATTGGGCATCGCATCTCCTCGTGATAAACGACTGGTGGTACAGTTCCCCGACAGACCCCGCCTATGCGGTAGAACGCATTTTCCTGGACGGCACGCCACTGCTTCACTTCCTATACAGTTCCGCATCATTAGCGGAGCTTCCCCCGGCTTGTCGGCTCGTCATTCAGATCTGGAGGCGAGTGGTCAGACGAATGGGGTGGTGGGGCAGATTGACCGCGGCGACACCCCTGTGGCAGGGCTCTCACCTTAGGCCAGTCTCAACACTAGAGGGTTCCGTAGATGGGATGATATCGGGATCTCCGTGTTGGGGGACATAATGCAAGGGTCTACTCTCAAATCCTTTCAAAGGCTACAAGACGACTTTAGCCTCCATAAAACACAGTTCCACAGATACCTGCAGCTCCGACACGCGGTCTCCCCTCTCATACGGGGCCTCACAACTCTCCCAGAGTTTCACCCGCTGGAAGGTCGCCTACTGATGGGGGATCTCGGTGCGCACAAAATCCGACAAATCTATCAAACGATCACTACACACGCCACTACCACTTTACATCGAACTCGGGCAACATGGGAGGCGGATGTTCCCACACTCACAGACGATGATTGGGCTGAGGCGCTGGCCAGTCCCCGGTGTTCAGCGGTCTCTACACGATATAGACTGATTCAGTTTAAATACCTCCATAGGGTTTATTATACGCGCGTACGCCTGTTCAAAATGGGAGCCGTTCCATCCCCCGTGTGCCTTCGCTGTGAGTCGGAGGAGGGATCCTTTCTCCACACTGTGTGGAGCTGTGTAGCGTTGCAGCATTTCTGGTCCGGTGTTCGGTCCTGTTTGGGGCAGGTTGTGGCGTGGGATATTCCCGCCGACCCTAGGCTGGTCCTTCTGCATGGCACTGATGATATCGGGGGGAACAGATATAAGCGTCATTTATTGTTCTTGGGACTCACACTTGCCAAGCGTGACATTGCTCAACACTGGAAGGATACGTCCCCGCCCAGTGTGGGGGCCTGGAAGAGGGCGATGGACCGCTGTATGTCGGCCGAGGTTGCGGTCTTTCATGCACGGGGCTGCCCACAGAAACATAAGAAGATTTGGGCGAGCTGGGCCACCTACAAAGGTATTGACTTGTCGCTTCTTGGGCCCACATTATCCAGAGACCCATTGGATAGACTGGTTGTGAGCAATTCACCGGTTTAAAGGGAATGAGATGTGCATTGGGAAGAGGGCATATTTGCACTTTGTTCACGTGTCATTATATATGGGGTGTGTGGTGTGCGGGCGGGGTGGAGGGGGGATTCGGGTCTGATGTTCCGCAGACCAATCACGGGGAAGATATTTGGTGCCTTGGATTTGCACGATTTGATTATTGTATGTTGGATGCTCATTGGGCTATACCCAATTGGTGCCATGGAAAAGCAATAAAATTTGTTGTTAAAAAAATAAATAAATAAAAAAATGCTTCTGAGGTAATTTTCATCCTTCCAAGTTCCGTCGCTCTTTGGAAAGCTCTCATCCCATCTTTAGTCGCAGCTGTTGCCCCTTACCTCGGTCCCAGTCAGGGGTGATGAGAGATGGTTCTTACTGGCACAGACCATTCTCAGAACTTCCGGAGAAGGTTTGTAGCAGCCGCCATTGTCAAAGTCTCTGTGTGTTTGTGCCCCTAGCTCAACCTCGACATTCTCACTCCAACTCAGCCTCCCAGGCGAGCTGAATCCAGGTGCCAAAAGGCAGCATGAATAAAAATACATAAACATAAATGTAATAAAACCTCGTCCTTCAAGTCCTTGATCAGTTTCTTTAGCAGTTGTTAATTTAATCAAACTTAATTTAAACTGCATTGTAACTACAATTAGGTAAAATGTTTTTAGTAAAGTAACTCTCCAATAGCATTCATAAGTAAGCAAAAATGCAGCAAAAACATGTAGTGTTCTGAATTTTACAAGTTCAAAGACCAACTCCTTCTTCCGAAGTCAGTAAAGTGAGTACTATTAAATTGACTGACGATGATATTGGTTAGTCACGGTGTTTAGTAGAGGCAGAAGTGCTATTTATTTATATACTTATTATTAAAACTTACATTTATGTGGCTGTCACCAGGTAGCCCTGATTGCTAGGTCTCAATTAAGAGAGGGCTGAACAGCAGCTGCGCTGCTTTACAACAGGGCAAAAAGACATTGGCAAAGCCAAGAGCTATTGCATAGGCGAGACCTATTGGCTTTGCCAATGCTTGTTTTAAATGCATGGTACACGTTCTTTGCAGTAGGCATATCAACCCTCTGTGCTACATTAGACAACTCAAAGCTGCCACTGGACAAAACACTCATCTCACTCCAGCAGGTACATTAATCACTGGTATTATCTTGACAGGTTTACTGTTGCTCGAAAACTACTAATTATAGAAAGAACTTTGCAGTGCTTTTAAAACTGCTGCCTGCGGACCCCCTGGGAATGTGTCACGGACCCCTGGGGGTCCGCGGACCACAGTTTGGGAAACACTGGTCTAGACGTTGTGGCAGCTGCCGCTGCCTTTGACGTAGATAATCATTCTACTATGTTACAGGATCTGCAAAAGACCCGTGACAGCTACGCAACTGAACATTTACTCTCTTCCAATGATGCAGCACTGATGATTCTGGTGGCCGGCTGGCTTCCTAAGATTGGAGATCTGGTACTAGAAAAGCTGGAGAACAAAAAATAATTTGGTCCCTCTTATCGTGCACCGGTTCCAGTACTTGGATTGAAGGGTACTCGTACAGTCATTTTACCACCTTTACCTGGTCGCAAAGACAACAGATACATCCCAGTGGACAATGTCAAGTTACACCATCTGGCCGAGTCTGAATAGTGTAACACCTGCAGTTTCGTGCAACGCTATCTCTTTGAATCCGGTAACCTCCATCTCTACGACTAATGCCCGTATCGGTGAGGGTGAGATGGAAGCTACTATTGACCTTTTGCCTGTTCTGCCTCCATCCTCTTCCACTGCAGATGTCGAGTATGCTTACCCTACAGATGAGTCCCAAAGGGAAGTGCCGAACAGTCCGCGTCAACATCCGGCTGATGCTGCACTACCACCTCTCATACCCATGGGGGCAAGCGGTTATTTTGGGGACCATGCCAGCTTCTCTTATGACTCATCCTCCTCGTCTTCCAGTTTGGCACTTCCACATACAAAATTGAGTATTTTCGTTTCTTGGTTCAAAAAGACTTTCCGGGTCCTCCCGTGGACCTACATCTAGTTGGTGCTTATCCTGATTTTCCTCTTCATCTCGATTGGCTTTGTGACAGTATTCTTCTTACTCATCAATGGTCATTATTTGCCAGAACGCTTTGCTGTGAACTTGGTCGATGGATTTCTGGCCCCTCACACATCGTCTCATATCATGAAACGTGATCAGAATCTTGTGAACATTTCAGTTTTCCCGGTTGCAGATAGCATAATTTGGGATAAAGTAGCTTTCGAAATTCACGGGCCAACGGAGGGCCTCAAGATACCATACGTGTTTTGCGTATCCTTAGGAGATGTGGTAACACGGGACATACATTCTGATGATTGGGATGTGCAAGCAGTACATTCATTGTTTTCTGATTTGAAGCATTATGCTGCTTTTGATCCTGAGGATTTATATTTAAATTCTGTCAATTCTGCTGATTTATTCTGTTATGAACACTATGGGCATAATTTCTTGCGTAAAACAAACATGTTAAGACCTGTTGTTAATTACACTCAATGGGAACATTGTCCTACTCCCGTACAGGGGAGTTCTAAAACTCTTAGAGACCTGAATCCTACTTCTTTATACTGCATTTATCATCTCAATCCAAATTTATCTTGACCCACACTAAATTGATTTATTCCAATTCTTTTAGAACTAAATTGGCCACACAGGGTTATGATCACTGGAAAGATACCATTGATTTAAAATCAATTTGGGGCACTAAGTTGTGGCAGGATCGGGGAACTGAAGCCTTGCATCGTGCCTGCCTGATCTCTACTCAAATTTTATTTTTAAATGATACAGTGCACCAAATTACTTGCTTTGGCTTGGCAACTGCGAAAAATTTGAATATTCCATCCATTCCGTCACTAGTGGAATACGACAATTGGTGTGCTCAGACGAATTATACTATCGATGCGTTGCAAGCTTTGTTTCGAAATGACACTTTCAATGTCTCTGTAATTGATTCATCCGGGTGGTTGGCGTGGCAAACAAATTCAAATGCATGCCAACTACGTTTTTATAATGTAACTCCTGGTTTCACACAGAATGGACCAGATTCTCGTTATTCACATTCGGTTACCACATACTCCGTGGGTAAATTTTGCCAACAATGGTTTGAACACTCCACTTTGTCGGCAGTGAAACAACACTTGTCTGTCTTGTCGAGCGACATCAATTTGTCTGATTTTATCTTAGGGCCTCGGATTCCTAGATCTAAGAGGTTTATCTATGCAGCTTACAATGAAGTTTGGAAACTTTCGCAGATAGAAGCAGCGCTTCGTCTGCGCCAAATTGATCAAGCCAATTTGGAAAAAGTCCTTGACGTGGTCGACAATAGCATCAATACACTTTCTTCACGCATTTACACATTGGATAATATTGTTTCTTCTGTTATTGATATTGTTCAGAGTGATGTATCTGTCTTATATCATGGTCAAAATCAATTACGATCAGTTATGCAGTTTGCATGGACGTTACAGACTCTCAAAATGGCAAAAGTCCCTTGGGATTATTTGAATGTTTCTGCTTTGTTTTTACCATTTAATCTGACTGATAAACAGAGATTTATGTCCCTGAAAGATGCTACATACACACTGTTGCACATTGAACAATTGGAGCTGTTTCCATTCTCTGTGGCGGAGACGGATTCGGCTGTTTGGTTAATTCATGGGGTTATTTCTCTCCCATACTCGCTATTTCAATTTAAATCATGTATGCAACATTTTCCGATAGGGCGCTTTGAACCCCTGGGTAGTGCATTTCTCCATGAATTGTGGTCCCTACCTTTCGCTTTCACGTGTCAACAGGAGGATAAGGAAGTTTTCCTAACAGGGGAGTACTGCGATTCCACAGTAGGACATTCATTAGTTTGTAAACATGTTACGCTGCACAGCGCTTGTAATGTATCCGCGCCTAATCTTGCTTGTTTTTTAAAAAGGAACTCCAGTCCCAGCAATAATACCCGCTTTTGCCTTGCTTACTAACGGCAGTTATCATATTTTGAACAACCACGACTGCTGTGGTTTACGGGCGGGAATCCCGTATTTAGTAACAGTTTCACAACATGTAACTTGTTGTAGCAATGTGCTTTTTCCGCCCCCGCATAGGAAAGTAGATAGTTCCATTTGGCCTTCCATTCCAACTTTGAAAACGGATTTCAACAAATTGAGCAGGCTCAAAGCGCTATTGTTTCAACAAGAAGTGGCTCTCACTTCAGTTCGAGAGACCTTCGAGTTGCAGGTGGTTAGAACATCTAGCGAGATTCAGTCACTTCTGAAAACTAACCTCCCACTTCACTTTGGGGAGCTTATCCATCAAATTTTTAATGCGTCTGACACTAAAGGCCTTGCACATTTTTTTTAAATATGTGGGATCCGGCCTTGTGACTTCTTTTCAGACGATATTTGGAATAATACCTACTTTTAGTCATTCTATATTTTCCACCGTCTTCAGAGGATTCCCTTTATTACTGGCGCTAGCTGGTGGAATCCTGCTTCTTCTGTTCCTGCTGCGCAATGGCTGCTCATCTTGTGGTAATTCACAGACCAGGCCAATTGCAGCTGTACCGTTATCAAGTGCAACAAGTCTTTGGATGCTTGCCATTAGCGACACTTAGCGTGAGTTATAGAATAACTTTTCGCGTTGCCTACTTCACTTGCGTGCAACCTGTATTCTACTGTCAACGGTGCCCCTTCTATTGGGCTATGGATTTATGCCACTCCAATACGTCATGTCCGGTCCCGGATTTTAACCAGTTAATGGGTCCCTTGGAGGCCCATGACCGGGCTTGTTCTGGGAATGGCCGTATGGCGCGTGCTGCTGCACTTGAAGTCTTGGCTGAATGGGATATCTGTGCGGCTGCGCAGAACCTCTTGCAACGGAGTTTCATCGAATATCACGCAAGTTGCCCGGTTATGCTCTTGGAAGCATCAGATTACGAGGATCATGTCTGTTCCTTTGGCCTACTTGATTGGATAGCATCCCTTTTTTCTACTAACGATAGGGATGACCTTTTGGAGGGAATTGCATTCTATAGTTCTAGTACTTTGATGGATTTGCCACCTCCTTCGTAATAACTTTTTCCCTGAGACTACACTCTTTTAAGAGTCACAAAAAATAAAAAAATAATTTTATTTTTGGGGTTTTTTAATTTTTCCAATTTGTTTTTTTCCAACGCTTTTGAACTCTGCTTGGCTTTTGAACTCTGTTTTGGTCCTTTGTCTATATACTATGACCTTACCAAGGGGAGGGTGTTATATGGCCTTTAGGGTCATTGTCGACATTGCTAAGTTAGCATGAGCTTTGCTGCCATGATGCTGCTTTTGAGCACGATACTACATGACTTTATTTTGCAAGACTCTGTTTATGCCTTTCACATGAGAACTGTCTGCTTTTCGCGTTTTCTGCTAGTTCCTAGAGTTTAGTCTGAACACGATGTGCAAGGTCGATAAACAATGCCCCTTGTTGTTCTGTTCTGGTCAGTCCCTAGCACCTAGACAAAACATGCTAAACACAGCTGCACTGCTGGACTCGTGCTTTGATATTACGGGGATGCATGTTGTTCAAACAGACACTTGGAGAGAGACCTTTCCATGGAGAAGAGCTATGCTGTTCCTATGATGTAAAACTTCCATCTAGGCTTTAATGTATGGGGTCTGCTGACAAAGCCCAGAGATCTTCTTTTATATAATAAAAACTTCTTCCAGCCAAGGGGAGGGTGGTTAGGCCTTGTAGTCCTTTTTCCTCTGTCTGTATATGATGACATCCCCCTTTATATTCTATGGAATTGTAACAATGCTAATTGTTCTGAGGTTATGCATTTCGCTGCTGGTAGTGGCTCGTATACTGCATTATAGAGCACGATAGTTAAAATAAACATTTTAAACTATTACAGTGACTCTGCCAATTCTTATTGTGGACAAGTACGAGTGAGTGAGCGAAAGGGTATGTCTTGCTACCGCGATTCCTGAGATAGTCAGGAGTGTTGTGTTCTGGGTCGTCTAATCATTTGTAGCTTCGTGATTGTGTAGGAGAACAAATGAGACATTATAGCTAGTCGGTTTTGGGATTTTGAGTTCTAAGGTGGTAGGAAGGTACAACCCCTATTCACCGAGGTCCTGTTTTCCTGCGCATAGTTATGTGTATGTGCAGAATCCCCGCAACACTACTGCATATATCGACCAGTCGAATGTCAATCAATATCTGACCTGTTCAAAAGGAACAGTCCATCCTGAAGATCCTGAACTTCCAAGCCCCAATTCTTCTGAATGGGACCATAAGCGATTCCGATGTTGGGGGTATAATCCCATGTACTGGGGGAGCCCCCTGTACTCCTGGTTACAGCCTTTCAGGATCTGCAAGCAAGCTAGTGATGCTGCCGACCACAGACACTGGTCTACTCTCCTGCTGCTGAGCTGACTTTGAGCAGGAGAAGGTAGAACAATAGGTTTCATGTCACAGGGAGGTGAGACAATCTCCCAGACAGCACTTAGTGTATTGGACTGGGGCGGGGGCGCTTTCTCGCGCTACCAGACTGCATTAAAGGGCACAAGTGGTGCCCTCCTTGCATACTCCGGTTTGAGCGCGTTCAGGAACCCTTGGTTCCCGCTCTGGCGTGAAATTGGAGTATCCCCCTCTCTGTCCAGCCCCTCCTCTTGGAGGGATTCCAGTCGTTCCAACCATTTCCTTGGGTATTTAAGGACTCCCCTGTGGGTGGGTCCTCAGATTCGTCGTGGGGCAAGATTCAACCCTGAAACTATGTTGATCTTCAATCGTCTGGACACTTGGACTTTGTTGGACTTCAACTGGAACCAAGACTGCACCAAGGAAGACTCCTGCTGCTCCTGGTCTCGCTGTTCTACAAGTCTTCTTTGTCGTCTGTTTCTTCAGCAGACCTGTGGGCATCAAGGACACTTGAAGAAATCTCCCTTAGAGTGAAGGGTTCACTCCCCTGCATCTGCAGGCACCGCAACAAAGCTGATCGGTTTGCTGCTCCTGCCGTCCTACGGACTTCCCAAGGCTCAGCAACACAGGTGGTGGTTCTGCAACTCTCTTGAGGCCTGACCTGCCCTCTCTGCAGTTTTGAGGCCGATACCCCTCTTAACCACTGGGTACAAACCCCTGCTGCACTGCAAAGACTTGCCGTTTCCAAGGCTTGTTGGCTCTGCACTCCAGAGATCTTCAGGCTACAAGAAGCTCCAGCACCTCACTTCCTGAAGATCCGCATCCTCACTGAATCCCTTGCACCGTGAGCCTCCATCTTTGGTGAGCTGCCTGGGGTTCTCTTGTGACTCCTGTGCCTTCGGCCTGTGGGTCCTCTTGAGGGACTTCTGCTTGGGTGGGCTCCCCTACTTGCTCGGGGCCCACTCTGACTCTCCTGCACTTGGTGAGTCCCTTGGTTCTTGTTGGTCCCAACGATTGCCTCCTGTTAGACCTGGCACCATTGGCGTGGGTCTCCCTTCCGTTTTTCGCTGTTGTCCCCCCTGTTTTTGCTGGTGTTAGATGCTCTGGGCGCTGTGCCACTGCCCTTCGGTGCCACAGCGCGAATGCTCCCTGTGTAAATATGACATGTGAATTGGTATATCCATGATTGGCTTATTTGGTTTACCTGTTAGTCCCTAATAGAGTGGCCTGTGTGTGCCCAGGGCTCGTAAACCAAATGCTGCTGGTGGGCCTGCAGCGCCGGTTTGCGCCACCCCCAGAAGCAGCTTGTAAATTGTGTCTCAGACCTGCCACTACAGAGTCTGTGTGCAGTCCAGAACTGCCACCGTGGCTGTGAAGTGCACCCACTTCCCAGCCCCTGAACCTTCCCTTGGCATCATGTAAGGCGCCCCTATGGCAGGGTGCTTTGTATGTGTAAGGTAGGACATGCCTTGGTGTGTATAGCATGTCCTGGTAGTGAATTACACCCAATTTCGTTTTTCACTACTGTAAGGCTACCTGTTCCCCATAGGCCAGGATGGGCAGTGTGGCTATTACATCCTATAGTCCTAACTGACCCCAGGAACATGGTAGAAAAACGAAGCTAGTATGCCTGAGCTCAGAATATTAAAATACATCTTTAGTAAAGTTTATTTTTATATTCTGTGTTTGAAAATACCACTTTTAGAAAGTAGGTATTTTCTTGCCTAAGCCTTCCAGTGTGCTCTGCTGTTATGTGTATTGGCTGTCTGGTTTTGGAGGGACAGGGCAGGCTGAGCCAGACCTGGGTTGAATAGAGAGATCTGCGTTTGGAGTATGGGGAGGGTAGCTCCTTGACTTGAATAGGGCTGTGCCTGGCAAGGTGAATGATGGCTCCACCTCCTACTGTGCGTCTGACCCCCTCTTCCTGAAAGGAAGGATGCAGCCTGGTAAACAAAGTGCTCCAGGACTGAACAGAACTGGTTCTGGCTAGGCTCAGTGACTTGTAGCTTTTGAGAACAAAGACTTTTGGGGTATAAATATCTGTGCTGAAACCCCTACAAATGGTATTGCTCCTGGACATCAAGACGAACCTCTGTCCGTGTAATTGAAGGAATCTGCAGGAGGTGACTATCCTTGTGCTTGCATGCTGTTTCTTGGATTGGCCTGCAGTGGTTACCATTGGACTCTGAAAGAGAGGGAAAAGGACTTTTGAGAGAACTTTTATTTCATCTTGCTAAAGCAATCACCCAAGGGCTAGGAGAGAGCTAGCCTCCTGTCGAAGTCTCAGGCACATCAGACTTCACCACCAGCCTCCTGATTCCTCCCAGCGAGGATTTCTATCTGCAGGTGAGGCTCCTGTGAGTTCCAGGGCCTCTAGTTCTACTCCAGAGAAGAGAGCGCTGAAATCGTCGCTAACGCCCGTTTGCGAGCCGCTGCAGCCGAAAGCACCCAGAAATTCATCACGCTGCTGCCGCTGAGCGCTCGTAACCAAAGATCATCGCACCGCACGTTGCGGGCTTCCGAGTGCTCGCAACCAAAGATCATCGCACCAAGATTATCGCTTCACGACATCGCAGCGCGGACGCCGGGTGTCCGCCATTTCCCCCGCATCGCATCAGGACCGTCGCTCCCTCGCGGAGTGCCACTTCTTCGCATCACAACCTGATCGCACACGCAACAGGGTCGCCGCACTGCCTCCTCCCTCGCGGCAAGGAGTCATCGCATCACCGGCCTAACGTGCAGAAGTTGGTCGCATCGCCTCCGCACGCATCAGCAGATCGGCGCATCATCCTCCCTCGCGGCAAGGATTTATCTCATCGCCGGCCTCGCGTGCAGGCAGTCATCGACACAGCTTCTTGCGACCATTTGTTGATTTTGCTATGAAATCCAGGTACTTTGTAAGTAAAAAGATCGCAGAGACCACTGCTTTGAACTGAACTCCTCTTGGCGCACTTTGAACTATTTTTGCAGCATTTCAAGAGTAACCCTATTTTTACCGTATTGTGGCTTCTTGATCGTTATTGGTCTTGTTACGTCTATATATAAAGATACTTATTTTTGATAACTACTTGCGTGGTGTCCCTTTGTAGTGTTCTTCACTGTGTTACTGTGTATGGTTGTAAATGCTTCACACACTGCCTCTGAGCTAAGCCTAGCTGCTCGTGCTACGTTACCACAGGGTTGAGCAGGGGTTATCAAAGGGTGTAGCCCTCTCACTCTGACTTAGGAAGAAGGGTCCCTACTTGGACAGTGGCCAGCCATTGCCAACTAGAGACCCCCATTTCTAACACCTCCTGTCTTCTTCCACGCCAGTTGCGGCTACCAAGGCTTGTTGGTGCTCCTGCCAGACACTGGCCTCCTAGACAGACATCTGACGTGGGACAGCTCGTGCCCGACTCCTGGTCTTCCTCAGCGTCACCTGGTCCCTACAGCTGCAGCGGCAAGCTCCTCATCCACACTCCTGAGCTCCCTGCCAAGGGTGGGCATTGTGCTTCCGTGGCTCCTGGTCTCCTCTGAGTGGAATAGACTTTGTCCCCTCAGCTTACAGGTTCTCCTCTTCAAGAATCCTTCCTTGAATTACACAGTACATCTTTAGAGACTTCTCCATAGGCCTCTCTTCCCAAGCCTTCCATTGTAGTCTACGGCAGATTCCAACAACCCTTCACAACCTATGCACCCGGCTACCCTGGTAAAGGTAACCTGGTTCCTGGGGCGTCCACGGGTGGGGTGGCTCTCCAACCTTCTGTCCTTCAAAGGGTTTACTCGGGGTCCTCTGGGAAGGGTCCTTTTTCTTTAAAACTGCAACTGCTACTTCTCCGTAGACTTCCATTGGTCATGCAACTGTGTTTCCACTCTGCACTCAGCCTCCAATGGGTACCTGGGTACTTGCCTATCGGGGTTCCTTGTTCTCCCAGCTCCTGAGTCCTTTGGTCCATGTCCCGTTCTCCTTTGCAGGTGGCGTTCCACTTCTTTAGTATATGCTTTGGTCTCCCCCTGGAGACCACTGTATAATTGTGCTACTTACCTGATTTCTTTGAAGTATTTTCATGTGGTTTGTTGGTGTCTCCGGCTATGAGATATACCAATGTGTATTGTTGGTGTCTCCGGCTACGAGATATACCTATGTGTTAGTGATTGTGTTGTGTAATAAATAGACTTATTTTTCATACACGCTGTGTGGTTCTTTTTCATCTAATCTTCACTATTGATTAAATGTGGTAAAACAACCTGCTTTACACTCATTCAAGATAAGCCTGAAGGCTGCTCTCCACAGCTACCACTTCGAGGGCCAAAGGTCGTCAAAGACCACTAAAATCACCATAAGGGTTGCCTGGATTAGTGCAAGGTGCATCACTTAAGTGTGCACCATATACTAAGCCAGCCTCCTACATTGGTGTGCCGCCCTCGGGATTAAAGCTTAGTGTTTTACCACTTAATCAAGTGAAGGTTACATGAAAAGCTGTCACTAACTAGGCACATATAAAATACTTTATACAGTAAGTTCTACTGAACTTTTTGGATTGGTTGTCAAGGATCTTAGCACAACCCTTTCTTCAGTCTTTGGAAGTTTAGAATCACTAGGGTAGTTAGGTGCACTACACCACACTACACCAAGTACCATGTCTAGGGGGCACGGTCCAGTGGGGCACTGTCCTTTGGATACAGTGGTCTTAGATTCCAGGAACTTAAGAAACTGAGTGCATTTAGGAAACTTACGACTGGTAGCAACCTTGCCAAAGAGCAGCTCTTAGAGATGCTCCTGCAGAATGACCTCCATAATCCTGATTGGTCAGAAGGGCAGGATAACTTGGGTATGAGTGGTGATGCTCCAGAGGACTCGGAGCCAGGGGTGTCCAACCCTTTTGACCCCACTTCTGAGCACGCCCAGGAGGAGTCTGAAGACCACTTACTGGAGAACTCTAGTCCCGCAGGGTACAGTATTAGTGATACAGGGAGACGCCCTGGAGGTAGGGCCCCCTTTATTCCTCCTGGGAGGGTACAAAGAGTTCAGGGGAGGTCCAGGTCCTCCTCAGTTGATTTAACCTCCTCTGCCACTTCAATAGGGACCTCCATCTCTTGCAAGAGGGAGGACTCCTTAGAAAGGGAATACCACCTACTCAAACTTGAGAGAGCCAAGTTCAAGCTCAAGAAAGAGCAGTTGGCCCTGGATAAGGAGACCCTAGAAGTTCAGAGAGTTAGGAAGAATGTCGGATTAGAATCCCATGGTGGTAGCACTAGTGAACCTAGGGTCAGGGAACACTTTTTTGACACTAGGAACTTGAGCAGAATAGTCCCCCTTATCAGGAAGGTGATGATATCTATAAGTGGGTCACTGCTCTAGAGAGTGTAAGGTAAAAAATAGTCCCTTGGGGGCAGTGGGCAGCTATCCTGTGGTTCTCCTTTACAAATAAAGGTAAAGACAAACTCTTAACTGTGAGAGAAGATGATGCAGATAATTACACAGTCCTGAAGAGTGCACTCCTAGATGGGTTTGGGTTAACCACTGAGCAATACAGGGTTAAATTTAGAGACGCACAAAAGGCATACACTCAAGACTGGGCAGATTTTATTGATAGTGCTATTAAAGGTTTGGAAGTCTGGCTTCATGGGAGTAAGGTACCTGATTATGAAGGGCTGTAAAATTTACTGATGAGGGAGCACATCCTTAACTGTCAGAAGCAACTGCACTAGTACTTGGTGGCCTTGAATCTGACCTCTCCCGAAGAATTGGGAAAGAAGGCAGACAAATGGGCCTGCTCCAGGGTGAAAAGAAAGTCTCATGGTGGTGGTGACCAGAAGAAACTAGATTCTTCTAAGGCCCCAGAGAAAGGTGGGGAGAAAGCAAAAGAAAAGAGTCTTCAGAAGGTCCCCAAAAATCTTCCTCTGAGGGTGGGCCCCAATCCTCTTCATCCTCTGGTAAGAAACCTTGGTGCTATTTATGTAAGGAGAAAGTCTATAGGGAAAAAGATTCCAATTGCCCCAAGTCTAGCACGACCACTACTCCTAAACCCCCTAGTGCCCCTAGCAGTAGCACTGGTAGTAGTAGTACACCCAAGAGTATAGCTGGGCTCACCTTTGGTACTGAAGTGGGTTCTGGCCTAGTCAGAACACCTACTCCGTTTGTCTTAGTCTGTGATGGTGGCATGGATCATTCCACTTTTGTTGTAAGTCCCACTAGTGTGGGGAAAATACAGACAACAGCCTCTTATCAATGGTCAGGAAGCAGAAGCTTACAGGGACACAGGTGCCTGTGTCACTATGGTGACCGCAAAACTTGTGTCTCCTGAACAGATTCTACTTGGTCAGATTTACCAAGTGACCAGTGTTAACAATGTCAGGACAGATCATCCCATGGCAGTTGTTAATCTCGGCTGGGGAGAGGTAATTGGCCCTAAAAGAGCTGTAGTGGCCTCCCACCTACCTGTAGATTGTCTCCCTGGCAATGATTTGGAAACTTCAGCCTGGTCTGAAGTGGAGTTTAGGACCCATGCAGAAATGCTGGGAATATAAGCCAGTGTCTTTGCTGTTACTAGGTCTCAGGCCAAGAAGGTAGACACTGAAAGAGCCATGGATCCTGAAAATATGGACCAGCCAGCTCCCCAGAGAAGGAGCAGGAAGGGTGACGATTTATCTTCCTCCCAGACTTCCAGTGAGAATCAATCTCCTGAGGGAGATGATCTCAATACCTGTGAAAGAACTGCCCCAGAGGAGCTTGGGACTGACACAACAGAGCTACTGGGAGCAGGGGTACCTTCCAGGGAAGAGTCTGGTCTGGAGAAGGCCTGCCCCTCTCTTGAACAACTCGGACCGCAAGCTGCTTCTGAGGAAGCAGGAAATGCCAGTGGGTTCCATAGGACTTCTTGGGAAGATGGGCTTCTGTATTCTGAAAATAGAGACCCCAAGCCTGGTGTCACCAGGAGATTGGTCATATCTCAGAAGTTCAGGGGATTCATGTTGTCCCTAGCACACGACATTCCCCTTGCAGGACATCTTGGGCAAAGTAAGACTTGGGACAGACTGGTTCCTTGTTTCACTGGCCCCACATGTCTGAAGATGCCAAGGAGTTTTGTCACTCCTGTGTCACCTACCAAGCCAGTGGTGAGTCAGGTGGCACTACAAAGGCCCCCTTAACCCCACTACCAGTGGTTGGGGGGTTCCCTTTGAGAAGTAAAGGATAGACATTGTAGGTCCCTTAAACCCTCCAACAGCATCTGGACATAGTTGTATCCTAGTGGTGGTAGACCATGCCACTAGATATCCAGAGGCCATTCCCCTTAGGACCACTACAGTTTCTGCAGTGGCTAGGGCCTTCCTGGAAATCTTTTCCAGAGTTGGGTTTCCTAAGGAGGTCTTGTCAGACAGAGGTACTAACTTAATGGCTAGCTACATCAGAGCTATGTGGAAAGAGTGTGGTGTTAACTACAGGTTCATCACACCCTACCATCCACAGGGCAATGGGCTTGTTGAAGGGTTCAACAAGACCATCAAAGGTATCATCATGGGACTGCCAGAAAAACTGAGAAGAAAATGGTATGTGTTACTACCTTGCCTTCTCTTTGCCAACAGAGAGGTTCCCCTGAAGGGGGTGGACTACAGCCCATTTGAACTTGCTTGGACATCCAGTTAGGGTTCCATTATGTCTAGTTAAAGAAGGATGGAAGCAGCCTCTCGAACCTGCTAACCAGGTCATAGTACTGGGCCTGCGTTCTTGCATGGCTGAGTACATGAAGGCCAGCAAAAACCTTGAGGCCAGCCAGGAGCTTCAGAAAGCTTGGCATGACCAAAAGGTTGTACTGAGTGTGTACCAGCCAGGACAAAGTGTGGGTGTTGGAGCCTGTGGCCCCAGCAGCCCTCCAGGACAAGTGGAGTGACCCCCACACCGTACTTGAAAAGAAAGGTGAGATCACCTACTTAGTTGACCTAGGTACTGCTAGAAGTCCCCACATGGTACTTCATGTGAACCGCTTGAAACCTTGTGTTGATAGGGCTGACATGAGCTTGCTCATGACTACTGATGAGGGACAGGAGGAAGAGAGTGATCCTCTGCCTGATCTCCTCTCACACAACCCTGTTGATGGATCAGTTGAAGGAGTAGTCTTGGCAGACAGCCTCACTGATCAGCCAGCCTCTTACACCAATATGAAGTGTTTGTTTTCAAGACCGCTCTGTGACTTGCTCTGGTAACATAAACCTGATTTGGGGGTAGATTGCTCTGTCTAATGTCCTTGATTCACAAGGCTACAACTGTATCCAAGATGTGCTTTTTTCCCCCTGAAAGTCTTGAGCATTGTATTTCCTTTTCTGACTCCCCTCCTGCAGACATCCATCTTTTATTTATTTATTTTATTTATTTTTAGAGTTTTCTATAGCGCGGACCTGACCCAGGGTAGGGTATCAGAGCGCTTTACAATGAGGGCACAGTACGAATAAAACAATTGGCAAAATATAGCACACATAAAATCAGCAAATTTTACAAAGTTCGGAGGGTCGCCGGCGTGAGAGTATTTCTGAGCAACGGGTCATGAGTAGCAAGGGTGTCCTTAGAGGGATAAAAGAGGCAAGTTTAAGGGTGTAGACCTGGAATGGTCTGTGTGATAGTTTACGGGAGGAATTTGCACATAAGGAATGATTTTGCTTCTGTTTTGAACAGAGGAGTAGAGGAGATTTTTCTGATGTAGGGAGGAAGCGAATTCCATATTCTAGGTGCTGCTCTGGAGAATGCTCTTAGAGGTTTTTTTCTTGTTGCAACGAGAGGGTTTCAGGAGTAAATTATCAACGCTCCTAGAATGTCTGATTCCTCCAGATAAGGTAAGTTTTTGGGATAGGTACTGGGGAGTATTGTGGTGGAGCGCTTTGTGAGTGATGCATGCCATTTTTAGGTGAATTCGAGCTTCATAAGGTAGCCAGTTGAGTGCTTTCAGGTGTGGCGATATGTGGTCAAATTTCCTAGATCCTGTAAGGAGTCTTGCTGCGGCGTTGAGACAGGCTTTTAAAGGGGCGGTTGAGATTTTGGGAAGCCCCGCGAGGGTGGTGCATCCGTACACCAGCCTTGAGATGACTAAGGACTGAACTGCAGTTTTGAGGTCCGGGTTCTCGATGAAAGGTTTCATTTTCCTAAGATAGCTGAGGTGGAAGCGTGCATTTTTAGCTAACAGGTTGATGTGTGTTTGCATGTTAAGGTTCTTATCTAGTGTAATTCCAAGTGATTTGGTGGAGTCCACCAGAGTTGGCGTGCAGTTCAGTGCAGTGAGCAGCTTGGTCCATTCCTTTGTCTCCTGGGAGTTATTAGGGGGGGGGGGGAGATTAGAAGAAATTCTGTTTTTTCCGAGTTTAGCTTGAGGAAGTTGGTCGTTAGCCAGTGGATGGTTTTTTCGAGTGCCAGGTTCATTGTCTTTGTCTTCAATGGAGGAGATCTTGATGTAAAGTTGTGTCGTCCGCGTACATGTGGTAGGCTATGTTCGCCTGATGTAGTAGTTCGGTTAGTGGTTCGACATATAGGTTGAATAGGGTGGGGGATAGGGTAGAGCCTTGTGGGTTCAGTGAGGATGGAGAAAGATGTTTGTTCACCATGAACGATTGTGTTCTGTTTTCCAGAAAGGATTTGAACCATTAAAGGACTGTGCCAGATAAACCCATCCTATTTTCTAGTCTTCTTAGAATTCTGTCGTGATTGACCGTGTCGAAGGCTGAGGAGAGGTCGAGCAGGACTAGTAGACAGGTTTCGTTGGGGTCAAGAGCAAGGAGGGCGTCATCCACTATATGCAGAATGGCTGTTTCTGTGCTATGGCCTGGTCTGAAACCCGATTGGTGGATGTTCAGAAGGTTGAAGTCCATGATGTGTTGGTTCAGCTGTTGTTGAACACATTTTTCCAGGACCTTGGCTAGCATGGGGATGTTGGTTATGGGTTGGAAATTGTTGGGGTTGGAGGGGTTTGCTGTTGGTTTCTTTAGTATAGGGGTGACTTGGCCCGTTTTAGGCAGTCCGGAATGTGCCCTTGCGCTAGCGAGGCGTTGATGATTTTGGTCCAGAGAGGGGAAATGACTTGGTAGATGTGGGGAAGGCAATTTGAGGGGACTGGGTCATTGAAGTGGTTGTTGAGTTTGGTGGTTGCTAAAGTTTTGGTGATCTCATTAAGATCATAAAGTTTGAAAGTGGACCAGTGAGTTATTTTTTGGCAAAAGTAACTCGGGTTGATCAGGGTTTTCAGCTTGAAAGTTCTTTGGGGTGGCTGAGTTAGCTGCTGCCGTGTTAATCTCTTGTTGGAGGGAGTTTGTTTTTGCTGTGAAGAATGAAGAAAATTCTTCGCTGCTAAGCTGTGATTTCGAGGTCAAGAGAGGATTTAGCCAATTTGTTAGATTGTTGTTTTAGAATTTCAAAGAGTTTCTTTGGTCTGTTCTTGGCATTGCCTAGTTCTGATCTAAAGAAGTCTTTTTAGATTGTAGAATACTTTTGTTATAGGAGTTTCTAGCTTTCCAAGTAGTTTAGATGGAGGGGAGGGATGTTGTCTCCATTTCCGTTCTGATGATCTAAGTTTACGTCTTTCTTCATTCAGGGCTGCGTTAAACCAAGGGTTTTTGTCTTTGTCTGGAATTCGTTTGAGTTTAGGTGGAGCAGCATGGTCAAAGACCTTGGTCATCGTGGAGTTGTAGTGATCGGTGAGGTCACTGACGTCAGACATGTTGGGGGGGAGGAGGACTTTCTCACAGTGGGAGGCTAGGTTGTGCCAGTCGATGTTTTTCGTGTTTCTTATCAATTGTTTAGGCTTGTTTTTTGTTGCGGGAAAGTTTTCTTGGTAGCGGAGGAAATTTGGAAGGTGATGATGTGATGGTCTGACCAGTCACAAGGGGTGATCAAGATAGATTCAATCGTATTTTGTTTAGAGATGAGCCAGTCAAGAGTAGCACCCTTAGAGTGAGTGGGCTTTGAGATAGCTTGGATCAAGGAATGGTTTGCTAGGAAGGTTTTGAGGGCATTGACCGGTTTGTCAAGGGGGTTTTCCCAATGGAGATTGAAGTCGCCGAGGAATATGTCGTTGGAACGAGGGGTA
This sequence comes from Calotriton arnoldi, assembly GCA_963921515.1. Classification (NCBI taxonomy): domain Eukaryota; kingdom Metazoa; phylum Chordata; class Amphibia; order Caudata; family Salamandridae; genus Calotriton; species Calotriton arnoldi. The sequence continues at coordinate 959,824 of CAWUFW010000339.1, forward strand.
GAGTTTGTGGTAATGATTTCCATAAGTTGGTCTGTAAATGCTATGTTCTTACCTGGGGGATGGTAGAGGATATGTAGTTTGTGGGAGTGGTTATCTGATTTGACAGAGATCCCAAGGTATTCACAGGAGTCCATGGCTTCGGAGTGAAACTTCGAGATGGTAATGTCGGATCGATGAATGCAGGCCAGTCCTCCGCCCTTTTTGAGAGGTCTGTCTAGTCTAATAATGTTGTAGTCTGGGGGGGACTAGAAGGTCTAGGCATGGGGAGGACGATTCATTGAGCCAAGTTTCCGTGAGGATGGTTATGTCCGCTTTCATGTTCAGGGTGAGGTCGGCGATGTCTGAGGCGTGTTTTAAGGCTGAACGGCAGTTTAGGAGAAGGCAGGAGATCGGTTTTGAGGAATTCTTTACGTTCGGCTCGTGAATTTCGGGGTTGGGGGTTATGGATTGGAGGTTGTTCAGGTTTATTCCTCTGTGTTTTGGATGTGATGTTCTGTTTGGGTTGATGGGGACTGGGAGAATAGAGAATTTTTCTTCATTAGTGATGTGGAAAGTGGGGGATTCGTATGACAGTATAAGGGATTGGATTTTCAGGTCCGTTAGGTAGTTGAGATCTTCTTCAAGTGTGATGGGGCTCGTAGGAGTTTCGTATAGTAGTAAAAGGGTATGGATTTCCAGGTCCGTTAGGTAGTTGGGGATTTTGCGAGTGCGTAGGTGTCGATTAGTCAGAGGCAGGGGGATAGTTTTTATCACATTGTTGACTGCCGTTAGAGAGTGTTGAAGATGGGTAAGTTTGGAAAGAGTTTTCAGCAAGTAGTAGGATGCTTTTGATATCTAATATAACGTTCTGTAGTTCCCTAGATGTGACGTAGACTAGGTTATGAGTTGGTCTTATTCAGAGGGGTGATATGGAGGAGGGGACAGGATCGGCGGGCAGGGAGGGCTGGGAGTAGTATTGCTGAGGGGTTTGATGTCTGTGTGGGTAGTGTGGTGGGTATGTGTAGCTGGGAGCGGGGTGGTAGATAATGATAGGGGTATGTGCTGGCTGGGGTTTTTAATCTGACTCGATAGAGTGGCCGTGTCGTGGTGGGTGTCATCAGCAGTCGGTAGAGGGTTGTGGAGGAGGGTGAGAGTAGTGGGGATAGGGGAGGTGGCGGAGTGTGGAGATGCGGAAGGTCGGGGATTGGACATAACGGGAGGGGCGTTGATGTTGGTTCTGAAGATGATTTCATTTGAGGGTGTAGGTGATATGAGCTCTAAAGGAGGTGAGCTGTTGTTGCCTCTTTCATAGGTTCTGGGTAGGGGTGGGGGACTCTGATCTTCATGAGATGAGGGGGTGGAGGGTGTGGATCGATCCTGTGGTGCGTTGGGTGGGGAGATGGTGTGGGTTTTAAGGGTGAGAAAGTATTTGTCGAATAGTTCTAGGTCTCTGTTAGCTGCTTGAATAAGAACAGTGCCATTTTTGTAGGATGTTATGTTCAGGGTGGCTCTGAGGTTTGGTGCGGGTGTTATCCTGGTTCCTAGGGGATATTTTTATGGACATGGATGGTTAGTAGCTTAGAAAAGGCAGACCGCCATTTGGCTATTCTTGTGAAGAATATGAGGTTATTGATTATAGCGCCTTTCTTGGCGTTGAAGGAGGGGTCCAGAAACAAGATTTCGGGGTTTTTTCTAAGAAGGTTGTGTTTGAACGTTTTCGAGGCACTTTTAGATAGATTGGGAGGGTAGTGAATAGAGAATGCGCTGTTTCCTTCCGGAATCATGTGTGGTCCAGCCATGATGTGGGAAGTCCTTGTTCTGTGTGGTATTTCGCCTTCGGGTGGGGGGAGGCAGTTTAATGGAAGGTGGGAGCCATGAAGGATGATTGCCGTTTTGTTGAGGGCCATTAAAGATGGCTGCCTCCTTTGCGGGTGTTTGCAACGGATATACTATTTGGACTGGGAATCCCTTTTTGTTTTGGATTAAGATTCAGTCGCCTTGTTCTTAATTCTTGGCACTGGGTAGCCTTTTCGCTATCATCTTACTATATTGTGATGCTCTTTGAATCAGACCTCTTTCACATAATAAGAGGAAGGGCTTGTGAGGACATCATCAGCCACTCATGTATTAAATAGCAGAAGCATTGAGATTGTCGTAAAGCGGGGGGTTTCGTATCTGCTGGCAAGATCAAGGTGGAGTTTACCATTTTGCAGCTGGTTTGATGTTGGAGTGCCTGCCCCTCATTTCATCTGCCATCTTAGGGTCAGGCGTCTAGCTTGCAGAGGAAAATTGAGCAAACTTTGTTGCTTCCACAAATAAGCATGGTGCTGCAACCATACAAATGCTCAATCACCAGAACTGCAACTCTGTGACATCGGAGGTGGAAAAAACTTCCTTGACTACATGAGACCGCCATCCCAAGAGAATTAGTCAGGCATTCGACGTTGCACTCTCCAAGAGGTGCTTTTTAAGTGGTAACTCGCGCTGTGTCAACAATGGATGCAAAAATATATAGACCCTTCCTCTCAATACCACTGTAAACGGAAACTCAAGTCCTCATGGAAGTATTGCCTCGTCTTCACGAGACCGCCATTTTGGGTCAGGCACCATTCAGATAGAGATTAGATTTGGCAGGCAGCCGGAGTTGTAACTTCCAAGAGGTGCTCCAATGTTTCAACTCACTGCGCCTGCAACAGATGCCTATGTCAAACAGACTCTCCCTCTGACCACCTTTGCGCTGGACCTCGCATTGTGTTCAAGCCGCCATTTTAAGGACAGGCTTCGTCCCGATAAGAGCCCCGCAAAGACCGATACATAGGGTCTTACCGGCACCAGTGTCCCATCGGGAGATGCATCCGGTCTAATCCCGTGAAGCAGGAATCGGAAAAAGACAGTCCCACAGCTCCCTGAAGCCAAAGTTTCAAGGCTCCAGTGTGGCGATCGTTGGCGCAGCCATAGTCAGCGTCTCGACTGTTGCGGAGGGGTGGGGGTAGAGCGATCAGCATGACAATGCCCCAGAGATCCACAGGAATGGGCGCGATGTGAGGCAGGCGAGCGTCCTTCGTTACCCTGCGGCTGGTATCTCACAGCTCCAGTGCGGCGATCGACAGTGCAGCCACAGATGAGGACCGAGCCAGCGCCATAATCGGAGTCTCGACTGCTGTGGAGGGGTGGGGGTAGAGCGATCAGCTCGCCATTGCCCTAGAAATCATCCGCAGGATTGGACGCGAGGCAGGAAGAGACCCAACTCGGTACAAGCTGCCTCGGGACTCCGCGATCACATCAACCAGGATTCAGGAGGCTCCGAACTTCTCGTGGGTCATAGGCAGACATGGGGAGTAGACGTCGTCGTTGGCGAAAATCCGTTCTGTTCAATCTGTATTGATATCTGTTCAAAATCTCGGTTTGGCAGGGTGTAACCGGGACAGTGGCGTTGACACCGCTTTCCTTTCCTCAGGTTGTCGGATGGAAGGGTGGATGGGGGGGCATAGCCAGGGATTTGCACAAAAAGTGATCCCAAGCCCGGAGCTTCTAAGGGGAGCTCCTGCTTGGCGGCCATCTTCGTTATATCTTCGTCATCTACTCTGCATTAACCCCTCTCCACTGTGGGCTTGTTTCTTTTTTACCAGTATAAGTATATTGAAAAAGAGGACCTTTGCTTGTCATTAAGTGTCATTAACTTCCTATTAGTGTCTTCCCTGTTGTCAGGTCGGGGTTAACAGAGCTATCTGTGACCTATTGCTTACAATATACATAGAGTGGGCTTTGTGTCGGTCCTTCAACAGTTAGATTATTGGGATCTGCCTCATTTAGCTGTTTACTTGAGACCTTGTCAATCATATCTCGGATAAGACCAACAGAGGTAGTTCTCTCTTTCGGTTTGGCTGTTAGCACTTTTGTCTGTCGTTCAACCTATGGAATAGTTGAATTGCAATGCAAGAGGGACTTGTAACTCTAAAAAGTACATTCAACCACCGCACTTTTTGTCACTTTAAATTCTTTATTGAGTATATGCACTGTATTTATTTTTTAATGCTTTTGTTATGTCTGTAACATGGGCCTGACCATAACACAGCCTACTTGCTTTTTTTTGTATGTCACATTGGATGACCATCTTTATCGGGCCACATCCATGTCATAAACAAAAAGCAAATAAGTGGTGAAAGAGATGTACACATTTTAGCATGTGGGCACTTGCTACAGTGTACATTGAAATAGTTAATTTGTGATAGACTTCTAACTGCAGATTCCTCACTTTATGAATTCCTCCAGGTACCAGACTGGATCCAGAGATTTTTGATAGCCCTTGTTTACAGCACGCAGCACTTTCGCAGAGGCCCTTGCCGGTCTGGAGAGATGGGGGACACGTGATTCTACTGGCGCAGAAGCGCCATAAATCGGACGGAGGCGCCCCGCTGGGCGGGAGCCCTTGTTTACAGCATGCAGCACTTTGCAGAGAGGCCCTTGCCGGTCTGGAGAGGCGGGGACACATGATTCTACGGGCGCAGGAGCACAATACATCGCACGGAGGCGTCCCACGGGGCGGGAGCCATTGTTTACAGCACGCACCACTTTTCAGAGTGGCCCTTGCCCGTGCCGGTACGGAGAGGCAGGGACACGTGATTCTACGGGCGCAGGAGCGCCATAAATCGGACGGAGGCGTCCCGCAGCGTGGGAGGAGCGTGGGGCGTCCCTGGGCTTGGCCCGGGCCAAGACGGGCCCGTTTTAGCCTGTCAGAGTCCGGAGGAGGCTGGGCTGGGCCCTCCCTCTTGGCTCGTTTGTATTGTAACTTTTGAAAACACTGGTTTGGGTGCCCGACAGAGATTTGTGGAGCCTGGATATACAGCACTGCCAAACTATAAAGACGCCATTTGCATCCGGGCGGAACACAGCTGCCTCTAAGCACTGATATAGCTGAGCTATAAACTCACGCCTGCTGTTGAATGGCACCACGAGTGGGGGCGGGCAGGACCTGTAAGTTTTAATCTCAATACTATAAATATTTTATACTTGTGTATGTTCTTTCCGGTACTTGTGTAAGAATAGCACAGTACGAGCGTGGACACCTTATTCTTTTGAGGCCTCATATATAGATATTGGGTGTTTTGTGGAGATCCTGTGAAGCTAACTTGCCTTTATAAGATGGGAAAAAGAAAGGCTATAACCAATCAGCCATCGCTACTGTCAAAGGACAAGGGGTAATCTTGCCTAACACTAATGAATTATCTCAATGGGGGCCATTGAAAAGCAGATTATCACAGTAGAAGAGACTATGAACTCAGAAAAACTGGGGGTTTCAGCCAAGGAAAATGAGCCAATAGACATACAGGCTATTACTACAGGGGCCTTAAGGGGTATACAACCCCAGAATGGTTGTATCCAAATTGTGTCTGAACACATATATCAGACAGTGATCGGGAGCCTGACATACAACCTCCATCCAAATGCCCAAGAAATCCGGAGGTAACAAGAAAGTCAGAGATAGTTGTGATAGAAAATCAGATAACCCCAAGGGAATATCTTCCTTTGAAAAATCGACTAAACGAACCAAAACATTAACCTCTCACGACAGAGGACAAAAGGGAAGGTCTCGCCCTAAAACTTAATCCACTGCTTCCCCCAATGAACTTGGGAACTTAATCACTCTAGTGGTAGAATTAGATATATTTCTAAGAGATGCATTAGCTAGACTAACTGCAAGAGTTACTAGGATCGAAGAGAGATTGAGCAACTCCCAGAGATCGGAGAGTATTGACAATTATGGTAGTTGACCCCATAATCAAGAAGGTTTAGGAGAATCAAATAGGGTAGTAAGAACAGATAGTCTTAACAGACAGACGCTTTCAGTATCAGACAGAGATAGTTTAGGGATACAAGGCACTGGTTGTCATGCAAAGAAAGCGTCAAGGATTTCAGTTGAATCTCTAGAAACCCCTCAGACTTCCAACCAATCTAATGTCAAACAAGACAATGAGAGCAAAGGCACTATTACACTGGATGGGAGTTCTACACAGTTAATAACGATTCAATCGTCCCTCTATCTCGAACAAAAACCCAAGCCAATCCAAATTGTTTAGACCTACCACCAGCGGCTACCCGTTATACAGTTATACTTGCTAATGTCCCAAGACAAAGAACCCTGGAATTCTCTAAGAAATGAGGCTTTGCATTGGTTGGGGGTAAAAACAGGCTTAACTGACGCACTTTTTATGGAATTCAAAATGGCTAGAAGAGTCAGCTGACTAGGCAGGGATTGTAAAACTCTACCGGGGGACTGTGTAGTACTAATGTTCAAAATCCCACAACTAGTGGAAAGTATTTTCTGGAGAGCAGGAAATAAGAGTATAATAACCCACGGCATCAATGTTTTACCTTTGGGTTATTTTTATCAACCACCTTTTAACACTGGCCTAAGAAATAATAGGAGAGATGAGTATGAAAATAGCCACTACACATACAATGTCGCTGTGACAAATCGGTTTGATTCTCTACCCATATTAGATGAGATTGACTGACTAAACACCCAAGATATAAATGACATGCTTAGAGAGATAGATGACTCACACTCCCCAGTATATGCACTCACACTCCCCAGTATATGCACTCAGGTTTAACTTGGAGTGCGGCTCAAAACAGGAAAAGGGTATAATCTTTGATCATGGAGATAGATCTCAATGTATCATTCCTATATGCCTCTGCATTCCATCTCCTACCTTGGGGACAAGGCACGATGCAAGAAGTATCATCAACCACCACAGGAACTATCCGATGGGTTAAACGCTAATAAAGATAAGGTCGAAAATATATCTGTATTATTTTGGAACATTGCAGGCTTGCGCACGAAGTTGATAATCCACTTATGGCACGAGTTTGTAGGAAAATTTAATATTCTTTGTTTTCAAGAAACTTGGGTGACCGAACACATATTAATGGCTATAAGACATTTCACAGTGCCGCAGTGCCTTCGGTACACGGGAGACCTAAGGGGGGCCTAAGTACATATGTTTCAAATCAGGTGAATGTAGTTAAGATAACCCTGACGATATCAGATAGTTATTAGCAAATTGTGACCATGTATATGGATAAACATCATTGTATCGCACTGATAAATTTTTACAACAACGCCCGAGGGATCAAATCGTGGGAGTGTTGAAGAAATTAATCTGCGATTTGAACAAATTACACTGTGAAAATGTGAAAGATGTTTGTCTGGGGTGGATATTTTAATACTGATTTGTGCCCACTAAGCGGAGGAGAAAACTGTGGATTACTATCTGAGGATGATAATATCTACCCCCATTTCCCTCATTCAACGTACGGGGACCTTTTAAATGAGATTTTATTTTCATTTGATTTAGGATTTGCCAATAATCTATGTTCCACTCCAGTTCCTTTTAGACAAACGTTCAATGGGAGAGGTATGAATACGATTATCGACTATATAATTCTACTCAACAGGCATTCAACAAGACTTCTAAATAATAGAACTCATAAGAACGCCGTGAACGATCATTTCACACTGAGTGTAACTTTATCTCTCCCTAATAATGTGCGAATCTTCCAGTGCAACACACTACACATGGTCCAGAATATAGTTTTGGACAAAATAAATGGATATTTTTTAAGGTGGTCCAAGATAGAACTGACTGAGTTTACTAAGAAAATCGTGGCAAATTGTCAAAATTCCTTTTTGCTTTGCCTGGATGAGACAACCCCCCCATGTTGACATTTTAGAATCCTTTGCACAGTTTACATGCAAAATAAAAAATGCTTTGAGGGTTGAGAATAAAAAAGCACACGTGAATAACCAAGGATGGTTTGACTCAAAATGCACAAAAGCCTACACAAAATTAAAGTGTGCACTACATAAATTAGTAAGAAATAGTTACGAAATAAAGGAGTGCAGAAGGGAATACAATCAGGCCCTGAAAGCACGCAAATGCGAACTAAAAGATAGTGCATGGGCTATGTTACATGAAGCAACGCTGAACAGAGACAGCGCAGAATTTTGGCGAGCGGTAAACGCCCCATTTCTCACAGTTCAAGATACACCAACCATAGAGACCTCCCTAGATGAACTGCAATGGGTAGGGTATTTTTCTAATGTGTATAAACAGGAACTGGATGGAAGTATTATGAAAACCGCACATACACAACAGGGAGCAATCGCCCCAGCTAAATATCCAATAGATCTCTGCTTTACTCTAGATGAGGTCATCTGCGCAATAACTGCGAGTAAGGGAGGTAAGGCTCCCGGCCCCGACGGAGTGCCAGTAGACGTTTTTAAATCAAATTTGTCTTTATGGGGTCCTCTCCTAATGCGGGTACTAGCAGCATGTTGCTCTACTAGATTCATAGAGACATGGTCGGAATCGATATTGTTACCTATATTTAAAAAGGGCGACCGAGAGAACCCAGCGTGTTATTGCCCAATATCTTTGCTGGATTCTTTGGTTAAAGTGGTGGGGGGAGATTGTGCTCAATCGGCTCCAAGACTGGGCAGAAGACAAGAATATTCTCTCAGATGTACAATTTGGATTTCGACAGGGATTAGGTACAGTGGAACAAGGATTAAATCTTAATATTCTGCTGGGGAAGTATACGCTGTCTAAACAAGAAAGGTTATATCTCGCATTTGTAGATCTTACAACAGCTTTTGACTGCGTTATCTATGGTAAATTATGGAATATTTTGGCTAACATGGGGGTGGATGCTCCACTTATTCAGTTTGAGGCAACTCTACAGTAATGTGAAAGCAAGGGTTTGTTATGGAGTTAAGGGCGAATGCACTGCACCGTTCGATGTGGAGAGGAGGTTAGACAGGACTCTGTCCTGGCACCGTTTTTATTTACACTCTATACCAATGGTTTGGAACAAGCAATGGTGGAGAAGTGCCAGGACTTGCCACAAATAAATAATCTCCCCCTACCCGCCCTTCTGTACGCGGACGATGCAGTGCTGATGGCTTGAACACAAGTGGGACTCCAAAGGGCACTTACAGTTTATACTGAGTATATGGATAATTTGGGCTTGAGAGTAAACACTACAAAAACTTGTATCATTAAGTGCAGGAAAGGCAGTGCTAAATGTAGGGATATGTTCATTGGTAACAAAAAGGTGGAATTCACCAAGACATTTCCCTACCTAGGTATCTTATTTGATCAAAAGGGGACATGGTCCCAGGCAGTTAAAAACAGGAGACTTCTTTTTATAAAAGCCACGGCAGCCTTGGCCAATTTCGCAAGGAAATTGGGAAGAAGGCCACCCGTCGAGCTGCTGCATATATATCAGGCGAAATGCGTCAGTATGGCTATATACGGCGCAGGTGTGTGGGGTTATCGAGACACTAAATCCCTACAGCAGGTTGAGAATGCCTTTTTAAAATTTCTTCTGGAGGGCCCAGACAGTACTTCAACCTATATATGCCACACTGAATTAGGGATACAATACATCTCGGACCTAATAAAAGCTCAACCTGTCCTCCTGTGGCACAGGATTTGGACTTCCACAAAAACTACTTTTAATCGTGATATTATAAAAGATAGCAAAGTTGGACCGCGTTATTGGAGATCTCCTGGCTAAAATATATTAAAACAATTATGAATGATCTCCGTTACCCTGAACACTACAATGACCCCGGTTCCATAAATTCCGTCTCCAGAAAGGATTTTAAAAGACATTGCATGACGCACCTGGAGGCAAACAGATTTGCTGTTGAGGCAATGAAACCTTCAGTACAATCCAACCAATTGATACTGACCACCTACGGTAGATTTGTACTGACTCGCTTCAGATTTGGAATTTTCCTTCGTTTGATAAGTTTCCCTGTAACAAACGATTGGTCCACAGTATTAAGTAGTTGCCCACGTCATGAGTTGTCCCAGCAATCGACAATTCATGTGGTTTTATTTTGCAAGTTTTATGTAATGCAAAGAAGGAGATGGATTTTACCAATTTTAAGATAATTGGGTTTGAGACAATGTAGACCAGCGTTTCTAGTACTGCAATTTATAGAAAATGAATGCTTTATAAAGTCAATTTCATCTTTTTTAAAAAGCATAGTGAAATGTAGAAAAACTATTCTCATATGAAATATCTCGACTTAAACCAAATGAAACCGTAGCTACCGCCTGAATGAAATTTTGTACTATCGAGTAACCTGTACATTAATGTAATTTTAAGTACTTTTTGATCACGTAATACAGATGTTTTAATTGTATGCTTTTATGATTTTCTTACAAAAATCGAATAAAGCTTGTTTGAATGAATTGAATGAATGATAGCAATTCCCTCAGGTGTTGGTAGATGGTGTCATGTGGCTCCATTTCGGATCTGTCCTGACCCAAATGTGCAGTCTGGACCACTATATCTGCTGCACCTCCGCACGCTGGCATCAGTTTGTTTCTTTCCGCACTTTTCGATTTGAGTCCGGAGCTCCATGGAATCCTGACAGTTGTCTCTCTCAAATTTATCCAGTGTGCAAGGGACATGTCCCATCCAAAAGCCACAAGGGTTTAAACCCTTGAACGACTTAAACTATCAGGTGTCAGTCACAGACACCCTCTATCTGTCTTTAGAGCCTTGGCTCCAGGTACAACTCCGCACCGTGCATATGCTGCTTGAAGATGAATAAGAAGGCCATCCCTGATGCCAAACCTGTTGGAGGAGAACTTCGGAGGATGTTTAAGAAGGCCCTGTCGAGGTCAAAGACATAGATGTACTCTATCTCCCAGGGCAGATTTCGCTGTCCAGGAGTTTGGGTAAGTCCAGGAAGTCAAAATTGCACAAAAAGTCAAGGGAAATTCTTCTCCATCCCTCCACTCCCATCGTTCGGACTTGTGTGATGCCCTAGGTACCCCCAAGTCACAAAGTTGTTGCCCCCATACCCCAACTCGGAATCTATTCTGCAGTTGATCCCAGTGCACCCCGACTTACCTCCATGAGTTTAAACTGGCCTTGGACAAAAATGTTTGGTACCGCACCATATTCCTCTGGAGCACTTGTGGATCCTAAATATCTAAGGTGGCATCCAGTTGCCAGTTGTGCCATTCTACTTCACTTTGAGGGTGGCCACATCTCCAAGCCAGGCTCTGCTGACTTCAGCTCTAGCCAACGTCATACGCCACAGCCCTGGGTCTCTGCACCGGCCCAACGACGCCAACGCCGGAAGCAGAACAGATAGTTTTATCGGGCTCTGAGACTCACTTTCCACCATCCCTGAGGTTGCATATAACTCGCTACTTCTACTCTGACCCAGAAACCTCCCAACCTCATGCTAATGATGATATTCCTTATAATGACAAAAACCTCTTTCTGGATTGATAGGATGCCAGTGGCCTGGACATCGCCCCAGACATTTGAGTTATCTCCCCATACCCAATAATGACAACAGTTGAGTCTGCCTCCTTCACATCAGTGAGTAGGAGGGCGGCAATGTTTTTTTTATCTCAACCTACCCACAACAGAGGTGAAGACAAATGTTTTAACTGAGATGCTTAACCTAGGCCAAGCGAGCCAAGAACTCTGCTTCCCTTCAGAAAAGCCCTTACTGATGTGGTGGTGGGAGCCAGGGTGAAGCCAGGATCTTGTCCTCCAGATAATAGGTAAATGGCAAGGTAGCATAGACCTGATCCCGGGGACCTAGATTTTCCCCTTCTACTCCCCACTCCAGAGATTTTGATGGTGCAGGTGTCTACGAGTCGCCTTAACCCTAATGCTTTTCTTACAGCCCTGCCTGACTGATGGAGAAGGCGATACCAAAGGGGATGATGGACGGAGCGTTAGAGCAAATCAAACACTCACCACCAGTCAAATGATCTGGGTTTAATCCATCATCATTCTTTAGCTCACTCCACCACCCCAGTTCAGACATGGCCATATGCAAATCAGTCTGACCCTGTGCCTCATGGGAACAGTCCAGCCCGAACTGCCAAGCCATGTCTTCCCTGGACCAGAAACAAGCATCCTGGGACCGGTTTCGGGTTCAAAACCCTCATCAGCCAGGCTATCTTGAATCCAGTGGTAAAGTGAGCAAGGGACCCACGTCTGGGCATACCCTGCCAACTTAGGGCGAACAAGCGATACCAAAGGGGATGATGGACGGAGCGTTAGAGCAAATCAAACACTCACCCCCAGTCAAATGATCTGGGTTTAATCCATCATCATTCTTTAGCTCACTCCACCACCCCAGTTCAGACATGGCCATATGCAAATCAGTCTGACCCTGTGCCTCATGGGAACAGTCCAGCCCGAACTGCCAAGCCATGTCTTCCCTGGACCAGAAACGAGCATCCTGGGACCGGTTTCGGGTTCAAAACCCTCATCAGCCAGGCTATCTTGAATCCAGTGGCAAAGTGAGCAAGGGACCCACGTCTGGGCATACCCTGCCAACTTAGGGCGAACAAAGCGATACCAAAGGGGATGATGGACGGAGCGTTAGAGCAAATCAAACACTAACCCCCAGTCAAATGATCTGGGTTTAATCCATCATCATTCTTTAGCTCACTCCACCACCCCAGTTCAGACATGGCCATATGCAAATCAGTCTGACCCTGTGCCGCATGGGAACAGTCCAGCCCGAACTGCCAAGCCATGTCTTCCCTGGACCAGAAACAAGCATCCTGGGACCGGTTTGGGTTCAAAACCCTCATCAGCCAGGCTATCTTGAATCCAGTGGCAAAGTGAGCAAGGGACCCACGTCTGGGCATACCCTGCCAACTTAGGGCGAACAAAGCGATACCAAAGGGGATGATGGACGGAGCGTTAGAGCAAATCAAACACTCACCCCCAGTCAAATGATCTGGGTTTAATCCATCATCATTCTTTAGCTCACTCCACCACCCCAGTTCAGACATGGCCATATGCAAATCAGTCTGACCCTGTACCTCATGGGAACAGTCCAGCCCGAACTGCCAAGCCATGTCTTCCCTGGACCAGAAACAAGCATCCTGGGACCGGTTTCGGGTTCAAAACCCTCATCAGCCAGGCTATCTTGAATCCAGTGGCAAAGTGAGCAAGGGACCCACGTCTGGGCATACCCTGCCAACTTAGGGCGAACAAAGCGATACAAAAGGGGATGATGGACGGAGCGTTAGAGCAAATCAAACACTCACCCCCAGTCAAATGATCTGGGTTTAATCCATCATTCTTTAGCTCACTCCACCACCCCAGTTCAGACATGGCCATATGCAAATCAGTCTGACCCTGTGCCTCATGGGAACAGTCCAGCCCGAACTGCCAAGCCATGTCTTCCCTGGACCAGAAACAAGCATCCTGGGACCGGTTTTGGGTTCAAAACCCTCATCAGCCAGGCTATCTTGAATCCAGTGGCAAAGTGAGCAAGGGACCCACGTGGGTCCCTTGCTCACTTTGCCACTGGATTCAAGATAGCCTGGCTGATGACGGCTGTAAGCCAGAAACCGGTCCCAGGATGCTTGTTTCCGGTCCAGGAAAGACATGGCTTGGCAGTTCGGGCTGGACTGTTCCCATGAGGCACAGGGTCAGACTGATTTGCACATGGCCATGTCTGAACTGGGGTGGCGGAGTGAGCTAAAGAATGATGATGGATTAAACCCAGATCAGTTGACTGGGGGTGAGTGCTTGCAATGTTCAACACTCCGTCCATCATCCCCTTTGGTTTTGCAATGTTCGCCCTAAGTTGGCAGGGTATGCCCAGACGTGGGTCCCTTGCTCACTTTGCCACTGGATTCAAGATAGCCTGGCTGATGACGGCTGTAAGCCAGAAACCGGTCCCAGGATGCTTGTTTCCGGTCCAGGAAAGACATGGCTTGGCAGTTCGGGCTGGACTGTTCCCATGAGGCACAGGGTCAGACTGATTTGCATATGGCCATGTCTGAACTGGGGTGGCGGAGTGAGCTAAAGAATGATGATGGATTAAACCCAGATCAGTTGACTGGGGGTGAGTGCTTGCAATGTTCAACACTCCGTCCATCATCCCCTTTGGTTTTGCAATGTTACGCCTAAGTTGGCAGGGTATGCCCAGACGTGGGTCCCTTGCTCACTTTGCCACTGGATTCAAGATAGCCTGGCTGATGACGGCTGTAAGCCAGAAACCGGTCCCAGGATGCTTGTTTCCGGTCCAGGAAAGACATGGCTTGGCAGTTCGGGCTGGACTGTTCCCATGAGGCACAGGGTCAGACTGATTTGCATATGGCCATGTCTGAACTGGGGTGGCGGAGTGAGCTAAAGAATGATGATGGATTAAACCCAGATCAGTTGACTGGGGGTGAGTGCTTGCAATGTTCAACACTCCGTCCATCATCCCCTTTGGTTTTGCAATGTTCGCCCTAAGTTGGCAGGGTATGCCCAGACGTGGGTCCCTTGCTCACTTTGCCACTGGATTCAAGATAGCCTGGCTGATGACGGCTGTAAGCCAGAAACCGGTCCCAGGATGCTTGTTTCCGGTCCAGGAAAGACATGGCTTGGCAGTTCGGGCTGGACTGTTCCCATGAGGCACAGGGTCAGACTGATTTGCATATGGCCATGTCTGAACTGGGGTGGCGGAGTGAGCTAAAGAATGATGATGGATTAAACCCAGATCAGTTGACTGGGGGTGAGTGCTTGCAATGTTCAACACTCCGTCCATCATCCCCTTTGGTTTTGACTGATGGAGAAAGCTTGGAGACCTTTACCAAGTGTATGTTTTCCTCCCCACGTCTTGCCCTTAGGTCTGTCAATACTACTTGCCTCCAGGGGAGGTACTTGCTTGTGTTGTGAGACAGAGTGGAGGACATATTGTCACCTGTCCCTTATGACATACGTCCAACCCTGCAACACCTCATCACCCATGGCCAGGAAGGAGCAAAGTACTCCATTTGCTCGGGCTTAGACTGTCTGGGTAGGCCAGTTGGAAATGGCATGGCGTTCAGGCACCATGCCTGGATTTGCAACACTGGCTTCTCTTCCGATGTCCAACAATATTTGATGGACATGCCCTTCGACGGCTCTAGGATGTTTGGTGCTAAGACAGACGTGTCTTTAGAAAGATTTAAGGAGAACAAAGTCTCTTCTAGTTCTCTAGGACATACTTCTGCTTGTTCTGCTGTTCCCCCAGCAAACTTGCCTATTTCAAACCTTTGGCAGGGTGTGCCAGAAGAGGCAACATCAGTACATGCCACAACAGCAACAGGATTCCCAGTCCTTTCAAGGTAGAGGACGGGATCAAGCTAACAGCGTCCAGGTTCTCGTGGCAATGTGCTACCCAAACCCCCTCCCGCAGCTGCGGCAAAACTACTTTCACCCTCTGCAGTACACGATAGTCTGGTGGGAGGCTGTCTTACCTTTTAACTCACTGAGTGAAGAAGCATCATATCTGACTAACTGGTTCTCCAGACTGTGTAACATGGCTACTCCTTACCCTTCCTGTCACTCCCCCGGATATGCCGCACACAAAACCTCCCGAAAGACCACTTGTCCATACTATGAGGACAAGTTCAGGCTCCCTTGGCCAACAGCACCATAGAAAGGGGTGCCAACTTTGGAGATCGGGCAGGTTTTTACTCCCGTTATTTCCTGGTGCCGTACTAGTATGGAGTCCTGAATCCCATCCTGATTCTTCAATCTCTTAAGTTCAAAATGATTATCCTAGCCCAAGTTCTGTCTGCCCTTGATCCATGAGATCCAGAATGGTGGCATTGGATTTGTAGGATGCCTATTTCCATATTCCAGTCCTGCATTTCCACAGACGCTACCTGCCTGCATTTTCAGGTACGCCAGAGCACTTTCAGTGCTCTCCTTTAGCCTTACCTATACACCTTGGGTGTTCACGAGGTTTACTGAAGGTGGCCTTGCCTCAAAGTTGTAAGCCACCTCCTGGCGACTTCCAGCCTGTTGACATCATTTGGGTTTCCACTAACGTTATGAAGTCACACCTTACTCCTTCATGACGGCTCCCCTTCATTAAAGCCATCATGGAAACACTGCTCTTCCGAGCCTTCCCTCTGTCCCAATGAGTACAGGAAATTCGGGCTATGATCAAAATGTTTAAACCCTTGACCTGGGTAACAGTGAGAGCAGCTCTGAGGCTTCTTGGCCTCCTGCATCCTGCTCGTGGACCACACCAGGTGGCACATGCGAACTGTACATCTAATCTGAAGTCTTGGTAGGCTCAAACCTGTTAGATTCTATCCAGGTGTCAAAGGAGACTACGAAAGGCCTTCAGTGATGGCTGTTTGACAGCAATTGCACTAGCGGCAGATCCTCTCCCTACCCCACCCAGAACTGACAGTGGTGACTGGTGCATTGATGCTGACTTGGGGAGGTCATCTGGGAGAGGTGGAGATCAGAGGAGACTGGTCTCCAGCAGAGACTTGCCTCCACATCATAAAGTGATTTGCTTGTCACAATAGGCGTTCTTCCTGACCATCTAGGGGGAGGAGTACAGGTTCTCACGGACAACACAACCAATATGTGGTATTGCAACAAGCAGGGCAAAGTGGGGTCATGGGTCCAGTGCAAGGATGCTCTAAGTCTCTGGAAGACTGACACTCAAGGCACTTCCTTGATTGTCCAGCACCTGACCGGATCTTTAAACGCCAGGTCAGACTAATTCAGCTGCTGTTGCCTAGTGGATCATGAATGTCTGTTAATTCTGAGGTGACACTGTGCATCTTCCAGCAGTGGGGAGAACCCCTGCTCACTCTATTCGCTATCGCAAAGAAGGTGCAGTGTCGAAGCTTTTGTGCTTTGCCATGGAAGTTCTCCCTCAAACTCGTTCTGTTTCAGCTGGGCCTACCTCTCCTGCCCAGAATGCTGAAACTTCAAGAAAGACTGGCTCCAAATCAGCTTAGTGGCTAAGAAATGTGCAAGGAAAGTGCAATCCCCGTAAGTTCTAGCCATGAGCATTTGTCCTCTGATCCTGTGGCCCCTTCGGGGAGATCTGCTGTTGCAGCAGCAGGGCTGATTCCTTCATCTGAGCCTGCGCAACCTGCACCTCCATACGTGAAGATTGAACGTCGACAGTTGATGGCTTTTGATCTTATTACTGAGGTGGTAGGTGTCATGTTGGCAGCCAGGCGTCAATATACCAAAAGGGTATACATAGAGTGCTGGGAGAAGTTTGTTGCCTGGTGTTCCTCCCCGTAACATACAACAATTGGATATAAAGTTGTCTGACATCTTGCTGTTTTGTCAGTCTGTAGCCCAACGAGCCTTGCTGACGCAGTGGTAAGGGTTCTGTTTCGTCATTATTACACTTGCCAGATCAGCCATCATTTTTCAGTTCTCCTTTTGAGATGCTTTTCTTGAAAGTGTTGACCCACATGTTCCCACCAACACTTTTTGTGATGTCGCTCTGGGACCTTAGTATGGTTCTCACTTACCAGATGTGCACTCTCCTTAAACCAGTGCACAGGTGTTCCTCATCACCGTTATACCTGTAAGGCAAGTGAGTGAACTCCAGGCCTGGTCTGTCCAACAGCCATACACATCGTTCTCTTCAGACAAATTGTTCCTCAAAAGCGGCATTCCTGACGAAGGTGGTTACGACCTTCCACATTGGGCAGTCTGTCTCCTTACTGGATTTCTTTGCTCAACCTCACCCCTCTAAGGAGGGGAAAGACTCCACTGTCTTGACTATAAGAGTGGCTTCAGTTTTAACAATGATCGAACCAGAGATAATCTTTTAGACAATCAACTGCTTCTGAGCTTCTCGTGTACGAACAAGAGGAAATCTGTGCAAAAGTGAACCATCTGCTGATGGGTTGTCTTATGTATTACGATCTGCTATGGGCTGGCTAAAAAGCAGCCTCCAGAAGGCTTGCATGCTCATTCTACTGGAGAGAAGGCTGCTATCACTTTGCTGGCGTGCAGTGGGACAGTCTCTGACATTGGCAAGGCTGCTTCTCTGGGGAAGGTGGGTCAGGATAGAGAGAGAGGACTCTGACTTGGGCTTCGCTTTCGATGGGAGCCTCAACTGTGTTCTTGAGTCCACTCTTCTCTCGAGTTTGTGGAGTCTCAGGAGCATTATAGAGGTGATTTAACATAATGCACACGGAGGGGCACACAGTGGATATCATCACATCATCATAAACCTAAGCAAAGATGTATACTACTATCCTGTTCTCTTAGTTTTTACTTTCCCTAAACTTAATTATAAATCACCTTTATTGCTGTCATACTCTAACAAGCAAATATAAGAAAGCATTGTAAAATGTGTTCTAGAGCTGTGATGCCTGTCTGCTAAAAAAAACATAAACAAAGTCCATGTTAAAAATAAATACAGACACTTTTCTGTAAAGTTCTAAATACGTATCATGTCCTGGGCTTTGCAGAATTTTAAAATGTGAAGAAATGGTTAGTATGTTCGCCTGGAAAAGGTCTCAACCCTATGCAGGACTGTTAAAAAAACCAAAAACAACCAAACAAAACCTTTCTTAAATGCTTGCACTGTTTGGTCTTTTTCAATACTTTTTCCCTCCTTAATTGCTGAAAATTCTAGGAAACATACAAACATAAAATGCTGTACAGAATCTGAAGCAAGCAATTATAATGTGCCGATTTAGGTCTGGCTTGATAGCACAGCTGTCATGAGTCCTGAGGTGATTTTAATATAAAAAAAAGCTTTTAGGAATACTGCAAAGAGGGTCTGAGGTGTGGTTCATCTGAGCACAGCTTTTGAATTGGCCAAAGCTGTGTGCTTCTATAGAAAGACTGCTTATCCTCCAAGCAGCTGTGAAGATGTTTTTCTGAGGCATACTTCTCACCATAGATTCCTCATCATTAGACAATCCCCTGGCGCAAGACTAGAGCTGGAGAATTTTTATAGCCATTCCCTAGAGCATCGGTAGGAGGTGTAATGCAGCTGCGGGTCTACTCCACTCCGGAAGTTATGACTGATGAAGCATGTAGATGCCACCCAAGCGCACTGATGTCAGTATCTTTCTTTGCGGACTTTCGTACATGGATCCTGAAATAGCTCCTACTTTTTCTAGTCCGTTGACTAGCTTTTTTCTATTCAGATTTCATTCCAGTATGCAAGGGAACATGTCTCTTCAAAAAGCTACAAAGTTTGAAGTCTTGTAGGAGTTGTTGCAAAAATATTTCTTCCAGATCCCCACAAGGCTTGTCTCTCGTGTTTGGGGTTGAGGTATGACTACAAGTTTTGCAAAGAGTGTGCCCTGATGCACCTGAAGGCAACCTTGTAGCGCAACCCAATCTGAAAGTCGCAGAGCATCACAGAAAGTTACACAATGGCTGCTCAAGGTCAAGGGTACAGGCTTGTTCCCTTTTCTGGGCCTGTCTCGCAACAGGTCATTGTTGCGGTACAAGTCTTTGGGCAAGTCAAAAACCAAAAAGAAACACAAGATATCCAAGCATCCTCTTCCCAGCCTAGCCATTCTCCGTCTGAGAAGTCACAAGGATGTCATGGTGGCCCGTGGTCTCAATCCCAGTCCCCTACTGAGGAGCCGTTTCCCCAGCTGATTCTAATGCATACCAAATTCCCAGTTCCATCTGCAAAGTCACAACAGATTTAGGGATTAAGGAAGACATGGTCTTCATCTTTGCCACCCTACTAGCTCTCTCTGATGCACCTTCAGGATCCATGGAGGCATCCTTTTGGGTTACCGCAAGCGGTTCAGACCTTGGCGGAATCTGTGATACCTGAAACCTCTTCGGTTTCAACTCCAACTGCGGAGCCAACTCTGTCCTGCACCACATTCCATGATGGTTCCAGCGATTTCAATGCCGTAGCAGGATGGATCCTATTGTTCTTTCTGACTCCAAGCTAAGTCAGTCTTGACCTCTGCCGAAGCTACGCTTGAGCTCAGTCCTTACGTGCCCAGCCCCCATTCACTCTTTGGTATGACAGTGCATTTGGCTACAAGCCACCCACGAATGGTCCAACAAATGTTCGGATTGGAATTTGACCCGTAGTGATGGTAGGGACAAATTCTTTCCATCATATGATGATAATTTTATATAGACCTAAAAGAAATCAGTGAACTGGACCCTTCTCATGATGCAGAGCTGTTTTTTCCTGCCTTACCTTTTTCTGGAAGAGTCTACTTCATTCATCATGGTCATTAGACAAGAGGCTAAAATCTTAGATTTGCAGTTGCCTTTCGTTGAGGTAAAAAACAATATTCTCACAGAAGATTTACAATCTGGACAATCCTCATCTGAACCCCTACTGTCATTCAAGAGGCCCGGACATCCTTTTAGGCTCTTAGGTCAAAATCTGCTGTTGTCCACCTGTTAACAGGCAGGCGGCATATGATCACAGACCGCTCTCTGACCCTGCCTTCCTAACGCAGCACGCTACTCCCCGCCCTGAACTGGGAGTTGGAAAGATTTGAGGCATTTGAGAAGAGGATGTTGTCTTCCACTAAAATCAATCCATGCCAGCTGTTTGTTAGGGAGGTACTCCCATGCGTTATAGGACTCCATTGCTGAAATCTCACTAAACTCTCAGAAGAATTTTGCGCCAATTTTGCACAGACCATTCAAGATGGACAGTATGCGGCCAAGTGCATCTTCTAGTCAGACATGAATACAATCAACTGTTTAGGCAGAGCGGTTGATACAAGCGTGGTTCTCTGGTGCCATGAGTGGTTGAGTTCCATGGGATTTTTGGGTGATGTTCCTTTGTCAATCACAGATAGTCCTTTTGACGGATCTTGTGTCTTTGATGAGAAGGCAGACATAGCCCTGGAGCACTTCAAAGAGAGTAGAGCCACTGCGTGCTCCCTTGGTCTCTTCACACCTTCGAGGCAGTATCCGCCACAGTTCTGCCACTTTGTAAGCATAACCAAGGGTTTTGCCTTCAGGTCACACCAAGGCCACCACCCCAACAGCAAGCACCCCTGTCCTTCCTGGGTCATGGTTGGGGGATCCAGTGTCCTGACCCACAGGGACAACAAACCTCTGTCCCCAACTCGTCTGACAGCAGCTTCCAAGCTGCTTTAGTTTGCCCTCAGCGGCACACAAGCTCACTGCGAGAGGCAGAACCAATCCTTTTTTTCACGGTTTGCGGGCCTTAACATCCGACAGGTGGCTCCTGAAGATATTCAGTGAGGCTATATGCATTGGGGCTATGTCCTGCCATTCCTTTCCATCCCACCTCATCTATCTACATTAGAGTGGATTTTGGAGGACCATTTGTCTATTTTGCTTCAGGATGTTTAGTTGTTTTTAGAAAGGAGCGACAGAGAGGGTCCTGGCCTCTGAGATCAGGACTGGGTATGACTCCAGTTATTTCCTAGTGCCGAAAGAGTGAAGGCACATGCCCTATTTCAGATCTTTTACTTTTCAATTTCTTCCTCTGGAAGGACAACTTCAAGACGCTAGCGCTGAACCAGGTTCTCCCTGCCGTTGATCCAGGAGATTGAATCGTTGCATTGGACATGCAGTGCTGCGCCTATTTCCCTATCCCCGTCCTGCAGGCACACAGGCACTACCTGCGATTCGGGGTGGGGCCATGAGCATTTTACATTTGTCATTCTCCCTTTCAGCATTACCAGTGCCCTCAAATGTTTGTGAAGGTGGTGGTTGCTGTCAGGCGGATGGGCACCACTCACCTGAAATCTAGGCGTTCTGCAGGAGCAACATGCTTCCTCCAGCTTCCCTAGAAAACAATCTTCCGCTCACGCTGAGAGGGTGTTCACTAACTACTTCTCCAGGGGGTAGTAAAGCTGTTGGGATAGAGAGAGGGCTCAGCCTCAGCCATTGTCTTCGATGGGAATCTCTCAACCGGGTTCCTGAGTCCTCTCATCTCTGGATTTTGGGAAATCTCAGGATTATTATCGAGGTGGGTTCACGTAATACACAAAGAAAAATCATAACATTATCATAAATATAAGCCAAGATGTATACTACAATTCTTGTTGAATAATACTGTCCTGCACGCCTAGTTTTTACTTTCACTGCACTTAATTAAAAAGCACCTTTATTGCTATTATAATGACGTGATGATAAGAAATGAACTTGCTTGACAGTGATTGTTCTTCTCATTGGCGTTCTCAGTTCTTAATGAACCCCTTATTGGGCAAGACTATTTTCTCTTTAAATGAAGAATATTTTTTTGTTAATGTCTCAAAAATATTCGAGGAGAGTAATACTTGTAACTTTCGTGGGGATATGTCACCCAACTGTTCCTGAATTCAATACTCCTTGAATTCTGTGGGTGGTATCCCCCTTTTAGTCTTTGTCATTGTTTCAGGACAGGGTAGCCTGTTTATGTATGGGGTACGTGTTCCATTGGTTCATTGGCTTTCCTTTTAAAATAAATTACTCTTAAGTCTTGGGGGGTCTTATTCCTTTTAGAATGGTTTTACATATCACAGGTAAGTGTTTTTAAACGGTATCACAGACCTTTTGCTTTGCTTTTCCTTTTACAGATTCTGGTTCTTCTGGCAAGATTTGCTGTACAGCAGCGAGTGAAGTTGGTTTTAACATTCTGTGTTTGAAAATACCACTTTTAGGAAGTAGGTATTTTCTTGTCTAACCATCCTTGCCTGCCTCTGCTAGGTTGTGTATTCCTTGTCTGGAGTGTGAGTGACAGGGGCTGGGGGATTCCAGGAGACAGGGTGAGTCAGCACAGGGCTGAATAGCAAGATCTACATGTAGATGGGTGGGAGGAGTTGCACCTGGGACCTGACTAGGGCTGTGCCTTCCCTCCACAATGCTGGCTCCACCTCCTGTGGTGTGTCTGATGTCCCTGGCCTACACTGCAAAAGGAAAGAAGGAGTCTTGTCAACAAAGTGCTCCAGGACTGACCAGAACTGGTTTGGACTAGGCAAAGGCCTCTCTGCCTTCAGAGAACAAAGAGAAATTGAGGATAAAAAGGGGGACCCAAACCCCAGAACTTTAGAACTCTTTTGGACCAAGAAGACTGCCAAGAAGAGCTGGAGAAGCTGTGAGGAGGAACTACCACTTTGCTGTGTGCTTTGCTGTGTTGGCCTGCAGTGGCTGCTTCTGTCTTGGGCAGTGAAAGGACTGGACTGAACTTGCTGCAATCTACTTTGTGAGTTTCTCCAAGGGCTTGAGGTAGAGCTTGCCCCCTGTTCAAGAAGTCTCAGGAACAGCAAAGACTTCGAGCCCGACGCCATCTACGACGCCGCTGCCGACTCAGTGTCCTGAAGGCACCGCAGAGGGCACCGCTGCAACACCGCACCGCGACCCTGGTCTCACCGACGACGCCTGCTGACGCCGCCACCGAGCCGCTGCTCGCACCGCAACCTGTGGGCACCGCACCGCCTCGCTTCACGACGACGCCTTGGTATCCCAGACGACGCCGCTCCACGCCGGACTCGACGCCGCTGCTTGCACCGTGGTTCGAGGGCACCGCTCGTACAGTTACACGACGCACCGCCCTCAGTCCGCCCCGCAGCCTTGGCCTACCGACGCCAGTGCCATCGACTCCAGTTCGTCAGCCGACGACAGCGCTTCAGCAACGACGACGACGCTGCTGCACCGTGACCTGCCAGCACCGTGACGAGCACCGTTTTCACCTCACACCGCGACCCTGGTCTCTCTGACGCCGCCACCGAGCCGCTGCTCGCACCGCGACCTGAGGGCACCGCACGCCGCACCGCTGCACTTCGCACCGCAGCACCCGATGCCTGCCGACGCCAGCGCTCCTGACTTGAACAGAGAGGAGCTCGATCTGCAACGCATGTGACTTCGAGGGCCCCGACGACGCCTGCACCGACCTCCGGAACAGACGCCTGCGGACGCCGTGTTTTCGGAAGCTCACCGCAAGGTCATCGACGCCCTGCATTTCTGAAAGGTACTGTTTGCGGGTCTTCCCGACACCGTAGCTGACCCGCGACCAGGGCTTAATTTGTGCCGGTGCTTTCCGGTGCTTAGCACCGGCACTTAATTGACAGGGCCGGGTCTACACAGTCAACACCACTGACGCACATCACATTTTCAATTTACCTTTGTGGAGTTTGTGCAACACTGCAGGCCGGCGTAGCTTTGATCTCCTGACTCGAGTGAGTCAGCACGCAGGCGGTTAAAGTGTGAAAGTAAGTGTTGCTGTGGTGGGGGCTTCGACAAAATAAATTAAAATATAATAACTTAACTTCATCATGGCGGCGCCTGCACGCACTGCGCTAGCTTGTTGAGTCAGTGTTATTTGGGCTGTATTTTGGTTGTGTGCGTGTGCGGGCTGTGGCAACGTGCGCAGATTTTTTTCACGTTGGCACGCCCCAGCATAACCTCCGCAGCGCGCAGCACTACGACAGATCGCCAACACGGCCCCGCCACCCGACGTCGACTGTGAGGACTGTGGCGTGTTGAGCAGTTGAGGGCATCGGTGGTGAAACACTTAGCCAGCCCTGAGCCCCAGAGGAAGAGATTCCCCCATTCATTTCAAAATCAGGTACCGTATGTAAATAAATGTTATTCGAAAACAGGTCACTGATGTGTATGTTGGCGGGCCGGCGGCACACTGCGCTACGCGCCGCGGCGGCCCTGCCTTCTTTGTGCTACTGCTGCTAGCTTCAGTCAGTGTTGCCAGGGCAGTGCGGGCGCCTGGGCGACCAGTGCGTGCCACTAACTTGCCTGTGTGGTGGGCCCGGGCCGAGATTTGGCCTCGATTTTGGTTGTGTGCAGGCGGCTGCGGCAACGAGCGCAGATTTTTCGACTGGGCACGCCCCAGCGTATCCCCCCGTCCGCAGGCAGCGCGCAGCACCCCGACACACCTGCCAGTGCCACCACGAGTCATCGCCAACTCGGTCCCACCTGATGGCGTGTGGTGTGTCGTGTGTAGTTGAGTAGTCAGCCTGAGCCTGCCTGGCCACTGCAGTAGAGTGTGTATGTGTACTATATCGTGTGTCCCGAGTCCCTGACGGCCGCCCACCACACCGGTAAGTTAATTTAAAATCAAATGGCTAGAGTAGACCAAACTCAGTCCAGTCCCCTGTATTCATAGTGGTTAACACTTTAAAATGTGCCTTTAGGCTCCATGAAAGTGTGTTTATAGTCACCAGGACGGGCCGGGGCATGGTGCCAGTGTTAACCTGATGCTTAATCGTGCTTGGCCAGCTCGTTGTTGCCCAATTCAGAATAGAAGCATGTTAGCCCCAAGGAGCTCAGTCAACGCTGTCCACAGTGAATGTTTTGTAATTTGCACCCACGGTAGATGTAAAACAGCAAATGGGTAGGCGCAGCAACCAAGCAGCCCTAATTGCTTCGAGTGTTAGTGTGTTCGTATTTGAGCAGGCAAGTAAAAAGTGCAAGGCGTTAAGTGCAGCATAATTATGGACACTAATGTGCCGCTGACGTGCATGCATCTGATGGTTTATATAACTGCTGTACAATGTAGTAGCCTGGTAAGCTCCTCATGATGATTACTAACTGTGCATGATACAGCAGCAGTTGTAGTTGTGTAATGTCCATGGACGGGACCCATTCAGATGTCCTTTGACTGCTGCTTCGTACTGGGCCTGGGCAAATACTAGAACAAGCAGGCCCCAGTTTTAGCGCAACCACCTTCAGAAATGTGATGTTTTAACATTTAAGATGGTATTCACTAGGTTCAAGCAGACAAAGTCTTTGCGGAGGAGATTTTTTCTCAGCTGCAGCAGCGTGGGGCAGATGCAGATAATATATGGGTGATGCTTTTCACGCTCAGAGCGCAAAGGCGACACATTTCGCATTGAGCTGACGATGCATGCCAGTCCGGTCGTCGGCCCCCAATGTTCCAGTCCCGTAAGTACTACTAGTATACTAATTACTAATAAACTTCCTACGCTACGCTGCTAAACACTGCAACTAGCATAGCGATGCCAATTATGCCACATTGCCATCATAATCATTGCCTGGGCTGGCCCTGGCTTTAGTTGCCCTGGCCTCGATGCACCCGCTGTGAAGCCTCTTAGGTTCAAACTGATGCCCACAAACCAGAACGGGCAGAAAGAGCCACGCCAAGCTGGCACACCATCACAGTTCAAGGGGGGCACCGGGCCCAGTGCCCCATGCCTGGCACAGCTCACAGGAGTCTGAAATTCAGATCGATCGGGTATTACATCTGACTTTTAGCAGTGCCAGTTGAGGAGGTGGGTGGAGCTAAAAGAGTGGGTGGAGCCGAAGAAAAGTAGGTGTGGCCTCCAACAAATATTTGAGCACCTGCACTTCATATTTTACAAATTAAGCACTGCCCGCGACGTCGCGGTCAGCCAGAACTGTTTGGATTTGTTTGTTCACGACGCCATGATAGCCCCGGACGGAGCTATCGACATCAAGGAACTGTTTTTTTAAGGACACTGTGATAACAGAAGATTTTTAAAGTACTGTACTGTGGATTTTTATCGTATTGGTCTTGTTTTAAGTATATAAAAATATTGGATATTTTTCTAAACTGGTGTGGTGTCCGTTTGTAGTGCTTACACTGTATTACTGTTGGTTATGTGCAAATGCTTTACACACTGCCTCTAAGATAAGCCTGACTGCTCGTGCCAAGCTACCAAGGGGGTGAGCAGGGGTAACTCCCTTATCCTGACTAGGAAGAAGGGTCCCTACTTGGACAAAGGTGCAAGCCCTTGCCAACTAGAGACCCCCATTTCTAACATTGGTGGCAGCAGTGGGATAGGACTTGTGTTTGCACTTGACTTACAGTGATTGGTGTGCACTACTACCATATCGCAGACCATTACGTACCACTTACAGGTTCTTTTTCGGCCTATTTTTGATCTTGCCAGTTTTGAACTTGCTACTTCAACATGCCTGAATCTATAGTATCATCAAATGCATCAGTAGAAATTGCCTTTGAGGAGGATCGATTGGAAGCCTACAATGTCAAGGAGTTAAAATCGATTTGCAAGAACCTGAAAGTCCAGGTCAGAGGCCTCACCAGGAAGGATGAGCTACAAAAGGCGCTGAGGGCCTGGGTAGCAGCCAGACATGCCAGTGAGCAATCTGGTGATCTCAGTGGAGAGGTGGAGGAGCCTGTTCATAGGGTGGATGTGCTTTTGGGAGGGGGGGAACCCTCCAGGCCAGGCAGCAGTAGTTTGTCGCCAGAGGAGCTGGAGGACAGGCGGGAAGCAAGGAGGTTTGAATTAGAGAAACTCAGAATAGAAAGTGAGAGGGAAGACAAGAGAATAGCCATGGAGGAAAGGAAAATGATGTTAGATCATGAGAGAATTATCAAGGAGCTGGAGCTAAAAAGTAGAACCAGCTCAGATGGTGGCAGCAACGCTTCAGCACACACAGACAGGATTGTACAGATCCCCAAGAATGTAGGTAAAGAGTACAAAAAGGGTGATGACATACAAAGGTGGTTTCAAGGGTACGAGTCGTCTATTCATATGAATGGGGTCCCTGAAAGGAACTGGGGGGCAGGGTTGTGGCCTCTCTTTCCAGAAGAAGCTAGGGATACCCTGATAGCTTTGGGTAAGGGGCAGGACCTCACCTATGCTGACATGAAAGACGCCTCCTCACTAGGTATGGGCTCACTCCTGAGAAGTACAGGGATCAGTTTAGGTCCAGTAAAAAGTCTGAGGCCAACACTTGGTTGGAATGTGTGGATATGTTCTGTAGGTCGCTGGATGGTTGGGTGAAGGGCAGTAATGTAACAGATTTTCAGGGGCTCTACAATTTGATTGCATGGGAGCACTTGTCTAGTCTATGTTTTGCAGATCTGCGCCAGCACCTAGTTGATAGTAAGCTAACTGACCCCAGGAAGCTTGCTATGGAGGCGGACCGCTGGGTGAGTACCAGGGTCCACAAGAAAGCGTTTGGGGGAGACTCAGCCAAAGGTGGGCAGGGTCCCCAGCAGAAAAGTGGGGGGGACAAGGGTAAAGCACAGGAGTTCTCTAAAGGGCCCCAAACTAGTACCAAGGGTAAAGGTTCCCGTCCCCCAGGTGATAAGAAGAAAGAGGTCTCTACAGGAAAGCCTGTTGAGACCGGCCCCCGCAAGTGTTATGCATGTGACCAGGTAGGTCACTTGAAGGGGGACCCCAAGTGCCCAAAGGGGACACAGCCGCCCACCGGTGGACAGTCCAAAGTGTTAGCTGGTGTAGCGCTTGGGGAGGAGGGGTGCCCACAGGAGGGTGGGGATCCTGCAGAAATTACCCTCGTCTCACTAGGGGACAGTGAGATGGTCCCAGGAAACCAGGTGCCCCCTAACACAAAGAAATATAGCACCTGGGTGACCATTAATGGGAGAAGGGTAGAGGCTCTCAGAGATACTGGAGCCAGTGTGACCTCAGTCCGGTGTCACCTGGTCTCTGAGAAGCAGGTCGTCCCAGGGGCATTCCACCAAGTAGTTGCTGTAGACAACTCTGAGCGCCAGTGTATGGTGGCGCAGGTTCCCTTTGAATGGGGCGGGGGGGGTCTCGGGTCCCTTGAGGGTGGTTGTGAGCCCTACCATGCCTGTAGATTGTCTGCTAGGTAACGACCTGGAGCAGTCCTTATGGAAGGATGTTGAGCTCAGGTCTCACTTGGAGATGCTTGGGTTGCCAGAGTGGGCATGCGTGTTTACTCGGTCAATGGCAGCCAGAAAGGGTGATCAAGAGTACTTGGAGCCTGGAACAATGGCCCAAGTCACTGCCAAGAGGACGGGCAGGGGGTGTGGGAAACCGGCCCCCGAAGTTCCCACGGACCGGGAGGAGGCAGACCTCGAGGGGGACGCCCCGGTGCCTACAGGGGAACAGGTAGCCGAACTGGGAGACATCTCTGAGCTGACCCATTGGCAGCAAGAAGGGGGTCCGACCAGGGAGGAGTTCTGCAGGGAGCAGAGCGAGTGCCCTACTCTGGAGGGTCTGCGGCGGCAGGCTGCAGACCAGACGGCTGGTAATAAGTCCGGGTCACATCTGATCTACTGGGAGAATGGTCTCCTATACAGTGAGCCTAAGGTTGCTAAGCCTGGGTCAGCCCAGCGCTTCAGGACCTTCCTACTGGGTCTGGCTGATGACGTGCCTTTGGCAGGACATTTGGGGCAGGACAAGACCTTTGACAGGCTTGTCACCCACTTCTTTTGGCCCCAAATGCGAAGGCAGTCAGATGCACACTGTAGGTCTTGCCAAACTTGCCAGGCAAGTGGTAAGAGTGGGAGGAAAGTCAAAGCTCCTCTCCAACCTTTTCCTGTTGTTGGAACACCCTTTGAAAGGGTGGGGATGGATATTGTGGGGCCACTGGATCCCAAGACAGCCATGGGCAACAGGTACATCCTGGTCTTGGTGAATCATGCCACCCGGTACCCAGAGGCAATCCCTCTCAGGACAACGACGGCGCCAGTGGTGGGCCGGGCGTTAATGGGGATCTTTTCCCGTGTGGGCTTCCCCAGAGAGGTGGTTTCTGACAGGGGGACCAATTTCATATCCAAGTATATGACATCCCTGTGGAAGGAGTGGGGTGTAACCTACAAGTTCACCATTCCTTACCACCCACCAGGAAACGGTCTGGTGGAGAGATTCAACCAGACCTTGAAAGGCATGATCAAGGGTCTAACAGAACCCATGAGGCGTAAGTGGGACGTCCTTTTGCCATGCTTACTCTTTGCATACAGGGAGGTGCCTCAGAAGTCTCTTGGGTACAGCCCCTTTGAGCTCCTGTATGGCCACCCTGTCAGAGGACCTCTGAGTTTGGTAAAGGAAGGCTGGGAGGCAGCTCCCAGGAAAATTCCCCAGGATGTGTTTAGTTACATGCTGGCCTTTAGAAACCAAACTGCCCGCTTCAGGAAACTCCCTCAGGCGAACCTAGAAGCAAGCCAGGAAGAAATGAAGAGGTGGTATGACCAGAATGCCACTCTGGTCGAATTTCAACCTGGGCAAAAAGTGTGGGTCATGGCCCCAGTGGAATCTTGTGCCTTGCAGGACAAGTGGACTGGGCCATATGAGGTGGTGGAGCGCAAAAGTAACGTCACCTACCTGGTGGATTTGCAGACTCCAAGGAACCCTTTGAGGGTCCTTCACGTGAACCGCCTCAAGCCCCACTTCGAGAGGTCCGAAGTGAGTATGCTCTTGGCAACAGATGATAAGGGTGGAAGAGGAGAGTGAGCCTCTCCCTGACCTCCTGTCTACCAAGGAGCATGATGGGTCAGTGAAGGGTGTGATCCTCTCCCCTACACTGACTCAAGAGCAGCAGGGGGACTGTCGCCAGTTGTTGGGACAGTTCGCCCCACTGTACTCTCTGACCCCCGGTGTTACTCACTGGTGTACCCATGACGTGGACACTGGTGACAGCCCTCCTGTAAAGCACAAAATTTACAGGTTGACTGACCTGGTCAGGGCCAGCATCAAGGAGGAGGTCTCTAAGATGTTGGCGTTAGGGGTGATTGAGCCCTCCAACAGTCCTTGGGCCAGCCCAGTGGTTTTGGTCCCAAAGGCTGCTGCACCCGGTGCCACTCCAGAACTCCGGTTTTGTGTGGACTACCGTGGGCTCAGTGCCGTCACCAGGACTGACGCGCACCCCATCCCCAGAGCTGATGAGCTAATTGATTCGTTGGGAGCTGCCCGGTTCCTCAGCACGTTTGATTTAACGTCTGGGTACTGGCAGATTGCCTTAACCGATGGGGCCAAGGAGAAGTCAGCATTCTCAACCCCAGAAGGTCATTACCAATTTCGGGTGATGCCCTTTGGGTTGAAGAATGCCCCTGCCACCTTTCAGAGGTCGGTCAATCAGGTGTTGGCTGGACTGGAGGATTTCAGTGCCGCCTACCTGGATGACATTGCTGTGTTCAGTTCCAGCTGGGAAGAACATTTACAGCACCTTGAGAAAGTGTTGAGGGCTCTGCAAGGTGCAGGCCTCACGATCAAGGCCAGTAAGTGCCCGATCGGGCAGGGTTCTGTGGTGTACTGGGGACACCAGGTAGGAAGCGGCCAGGTGGCGCCCCTACAACCCAAGATCGACACCATTCTGGCTTGGGAGCCCCCCAAGACCCAGACAGAGGTGAGAGCCTTTTTAGGTCTCACCGGCTACTATAGGAGATTTGTTTAGGGCTATGGCACCATCGTTGCCCCCTTAACAGAGCTGACTTCGAAGAAGCAGCCCAGGAAGGTGATCTGGACTGAGTCTTGCCAGAAAGCTTTGATGCCCTGAAGGCAGCCATGTGCACGGCGCCCGTGCTCAAGGCACCTGACTTCTCCAAAGAATTTGTCGTGCAGACTGACGCTTCAGAGCATGGTGTGGGAGCGGTGGTCTCACAACTGAACGAAGAGGGCCTGGATCAGCATGTAGTCTTCCTTAGCAGGAGACTACTCCCCAGGGAACAGAGGTGGAGTGCCATAGAAAGGGAAGCTTTTGCTGTGGTCTGGGCACTGAAGAAGCTGAGACCATACCTGTTTGGGACTCACTTCCGGGTTCAGACAGACCACAGGCCCCTCAGATGGTTGATGCAAATCGTCCTTCCGAGCTCCGTACGCCTCCAGGAGAGGTGCTCTGCTCCAGCAGTCATTCGTCCGGACTTCCTGTCCATTTCCGCATCCTCTCCCACGCCATCGACTTCCTTGTCTGTGCTGTCGCCTTCACAGAGTCCGTCCATTTTAACCTGATTGGTTCTGACACAACCTACCACTAGTACATTGACCTGGCACCTCTCATTGCCCCTGGGGTCCTGATGGTCATGCAGTGCACCCGTCTGGTCAGGAATTCCAGCACCGTACCTCCCATTCAGGCATGGCCGATCGGGCCATGAAGAATCTGCGTTCCTGGAGAGAAAATCAGCCGTACCCTGCAGACTCCCTGATAGGTGACGGGTCTGAAACTAAAAAGGTTGAAGGGTTAAAAACCACCAGAGAACCCAGGCATTCGTGTCCTTATTCCTAGAAACTAGAAAGCCAAACCAGAGGAGCAAGGTCAGTGAGTAACAGGAAAGACCGACCCAACAAGTAATATTGCAAAGCTTCCATGGCCCTCTTTATGGACAAACATTCTTTCTCAATAGTCGGATAATGCAGTTCACGAGGAAGTAGCTTCTGGCTTTGTAGGAGGCTGGCTTAGTATATAGTGCACACTTAGTTAAGTGAAGCATCCTGCACTACTCCAGACATCCCTTATGGTGATTTTGGTGGTCTTAGACAACCTTAGAAAGCTCTCTAAGTGCTAGCTGTGGAGAGCAGCCATCAGGCCTAGTCCAGAAGGAGTGTTAAGCAGCTTGTTTTGCCAGTACCAATCATGTAGTGTAGGTTAAACAAAAACGAACCACATAGTGTAGTTATAAAAATAGTAATATTTATTATGCACACTCACTAACACATTGGTATATCTCCTACCCGGAGATATATACACACCATATTTCAAAAGGAGAACAGGTAAGTAGCACAAATGCACAGTGGAGACCAAACCATATACTAATAAAGTGGAATGCAAACAGCAACCGAAGTCGAGACTTGACCCAGAAGACTTAGAAGAGCTGGGGACCCAAGGAGCCACCCAAGGTAAGTACCCAGGATCCCCACTGAGACCGTGTGCAGAGTGGAAACACAGCCGCATACTTAATGCAAGTCAATGGGGAGGTTGCGGTTGCAGTTTAGCAGAAGGACCCTTCCCAGAGGACCCTAAAGAAACCCTGTGAAAAATGGAAGGTTGGCGAGGCACCCCACCAGTGGATACCCCAGGAACCAGGATACCTACACCAGGGAAGACGGGTGGTTAGGTGCGAAGTGACGTCAGAAACCGCTGTAGACCCCAATGGAGGACTTCACTGAAGATGCCGCTGGCGAAGAAGGTGACAGTCTGGTGGAATTCAAGGGTGGATGCTTGAAGAGGAGTACCTGCAAGCAGGAGGGACAGAGTCTATGCCACTCGAGAGTGACCAGGAGGCATGGAAGAACAATGACGGTAGATGCAGGAGGGTTGACGTTGACCTTGCCGCTGTAGCTGGGAGGACCAGGCGACGCTTTGAAAGACCAGGAGCCCTTCACAAGCTGTCCCACATCGGAAATCGAGAACAAGGGGGTCGGTATCCGGCGGGAGCACCAACAAGCCTTGGCAGCAGCAACAGACGTGAAAAATGAAGAAGGTGCAGTGTCCAGACCAGTAAGGTCCAAGGGACTCAAAGTGCAGGAGAGTCAGAGCAGGCCCTGAGCAAGCAGGGTAGCCCACGGGAGCCAAAGAAGACCCTCAAGAGGACCCACAGGCCGAAGGCACAGGAGTTGCAAGAGGACCTCGAGCAGCTCACCAAAGATGCATGCCCACGGTGCAAAGGATGCGGTGAGGGTGAAGATCTTGACAGGAAGAGATGCTGGAGGCTGGAGTTTCTTGGAGCCCGAAGAGCTCTGGAGAAGAGACAACAAGCCTTGGCAATGGCAAGTTGATGCAGTGCACAGGGGTGCTGTTCCAGCGGTTCCGACGACGGATACTCGCCTCAAACTCTGTGAGAAGACAGTGCAGGCCTTGAGGGAGTTGCAGAACCACTACCTGTGTTGCTGGGCCATTTGAAGTCCGGAGGACATCAGGTGCAGCAGACTGGTCAACTTAGTTGCTGTGCATGCAGATGCAGGGGAGTGACTCCTTCACTCCAAGGGAGATTCCTTCAGTGTCTTTGATGCGCTCGGGTCTGGAGAAGAACCTGGATGAAGCACAGATGACCCAGAAGACTGGCTGGACACACAGACCAGGAGTAGCAGGAGTCTTCCTAGATTCAGTCTCGGTTCCCAAAGCGAAGTCCAACGTACCCAGACGGTAGAAGTAGAAGTGGTTTCTGATCTGAATCTTGTCCCACAACGAATCTGAAGAGCCACCCACAGGTAAGTCCTTAAGCCCCTAAAGGAAAGTGTTGGGATGATTCAGGGGTCCCTCCCAGAGGAGGGGCTGGACAGAAGGGAGGATACTCCCATGTCCTTTGTCCAGTTTTGTGCCAGAGCGGGAGCCAATGGCTCCCTGAACTGGATTCAACTTGAGTATACAAGGAGGGCACCAAATGTGCCCTTCAAAGCAGTCTGGTGGTGCTGGCAAGCACCCACACCCCAGCCCAATACACTAAGTCCTATCTGGGAGGTGGTAACACCTCTCTGTGAAAGGAAACCTATTGCCTATCTTCCCCTGCTCGAGCCTGGCTCAGCAGCAGGATGGCAGAATCGTGTTTGTGGTCGGCAGCATCACTAGCTTGCTGTTACACCCTGAAAGGCTGGTGCCGGGAATTCAGGGGGCTCTCTAGGGGAGCCCCCCAGCACATGGGATCCTACATCCAACACTGGAATCGGTGTTGGGGTAGGATTCCAACATGTTTGATAGCAAACATGACCGGTTTTGGTGCAGCCAATATATAGTTAGACATCTCATAATTGACTTGATGTCCACTGTATGAATAAAATTGCTGACACACAAAGCCTGGAGAATCGACTCCTGAGATTGTAGGGGGTCCTGCTCATGCACACTTAACCAAGCACCCTGCCTTCAGGATTAAATGGCCTACCTTAAGGGTGACTTATAGGTTTTAAGTGTAGTGACCTCCGATATAAGGAAACTTATAGCTGTTGTGAGTGGTGCTAGCACCAGTTCACACAGGCTGCAATGGCAGGCCTGTAGTTACAGTTTGAGTGGTATCTTGTGGGTGGTTATAATATGCTGCAGCTCATGGGAGACCGCTGGTGTACCTATGCCCTGGGTACCTTAGTACCATATACTAGGGAATTAGATGGGTACACCAGTAGCCAATTAGGAAGGTACCAAAGTACTTACCATAGTCCAGTTTAGGGAGAGAGCACAGTGACTAGGGTCCTGATTAGCAGGATCACAGTAAGACTAGTCAGAAAACAGAATGACACCAGCAAAAAGTGGGGGTAACCATGAAAGCAGATCCTACTTTCCCACAGGCTTATAAAGGCCACAGGCCACAAATATTGGTCAGCATCAAGTTGAGATAAAACAGCACCGATACCCCTGTCCGAGGCGTTGGTTTGAAGAAAAACTGAGCTTCAAAGTTAGGACAGATCAATACTAGGTTATTGCAAAAATAAGATTTTAGGTAGTCAAAGCTGTGCTGCACTTCAGGGGTCTATTCAGTAGTCTGATTGGGTCGGGACTTAAGCAAAAGATCCATCAGGGTAGCAGCTTTCTCAGCAAAGTGAGGGATGAGCCTGCGATAGTAGCCTACCAAACCCAAAAAGGAATGGACTCCCTTCTTGTCCCGGGCCTGGGCAGATCATGTATTGCCTGAACTGTGTCAACCTGAGGATGTATCTTACCCTTCTCTATGTGATATCCTAAATATCGGATAGAGATGGTGATCAGAGTGCATTTTTCAGGATTTGCCGTGAA
Organism: Calotriton arnoldi; assembly: GCA_963921515.1. Taxonomy (NCBI): domain Eukaryota; kingdom Metazoa; phylum Chordata; class Amphibia; order Caudata; family Salamandridae; genus Calotriton; species Calotriton arnoldi. Next base: position 994,966 of record CAWUFW010000339.1, read on the forward strand.
ACAGGCCTCTCCGAGTGTCTGCAATATTGTAATTGGTGTTGCTCCCAGTTTTGACTAAAAATCATGATTTTATCGAGGTAGGCTGCAGCGGAAGCCCTATGGGGTGGTAAGAGAATATCCATAAGTCTCTGAAAAGTAGCTGGAGCCCCATGTAGTCCAAAAGGTAAAACCATGAACTGATAAAGACTAGTGGATGTGAAAAACGCTATTTTTTCCTTTGTCTGTTGGTGTAAGGGGAATCTGCCAATATCCTTTTAACAGGTAAGGGTGCTGAGGTAAGAGGCTGACCCAAGGTTCTCAACCTACTCATGTACACGGGGCATGGGTTAGGTGTCAAACTTAGATCTACTATTCAATTGTTGAAAATCAATGCAAAACCTAATGCTCCCATTTTGGAACTAGGGGGTTACAGGAGAACACCATGCACTATTGGATGTCTCAATTATACCGTCCTCCAACATTTTCCTCACTTCGGTTTCCACTGCCTTTCGACATGCTTCAGGGATTTGGTAGGGTCTTAATCGTACCACCATGGCTACCCTCTGTGACAATATCATGTTTAAGGGTAGTTCGACCACGTGTAGTTCAATATACATCCTTGTATTGATTAACAAGTTATGCAATCTGTTCTTTCTGGGTGGTATTGAGGAAATCGCCATACAGTGTGGGTGATTCCTCAGTGTACTGTTTTTGGAAAGGAAAGCAGTATTTAATGCTGGCGAGTCAGTTACCAACAGGGTGGTGGAACCCTCATCCTGCCCTATTGTCCATTTCCCACTTCTTAAGAAGATTAATATGATAAATCTGGTCACGTCTATGCTTGTGTGGTATTGCCAATGTACATGTTACAGGAGTGACCTGGGCGGTTATTTTGTAAGGGCCTTGCCAGCGTGCCAGTAGTTTATTTTCAGATGAGGGAGTAACTCCAGTACTTTTTCTACCACCTGCAATTGCCTCACTTTACTAGTTTTATCATAAGCTGCCTTCTGCTTGCCCTGAGCTTTTTCTAGGTTATTTCTTACTTTTTCCCAAAAACTATGGACTTTCTCTTTGAGGTTTGTGACATATTCTAGAAGTCCTACTTCTTCAACCTCTTCCCAATGCTCAGTTGCCATATCAAGCAGGGTGCGGGGTTGTCTCCCAAAGACTAACTCAAAGGACTGTACCTAGTCGATGACTGTTCATGGGTATGTATGGCATATAACACCAGGGGCAGTTTACTGTCCCAGTCCCTTCTCGTCTCCAGTTTTTTTAACATGTTTTTAATGGTATGATTGTATCGTTCCACCAGGCCGTCTGTTTGGGGATGATAAACAGAGTTCTTAATCTGGGTTGTACCCAGGATCTTACAAACCTGCTTCATCAACTTGGACATAAAAGGAGTTCATTGGTCAGTAAGCAACTCCTTCGGGAAACCCACTCTTGAGAAGAACTCGATCATTGCAAGGGCGACTGAGGGTGGGGTCATAATAGATAGTTGTAGGGCTTCTGGATACTGGGTTGCATAGTCTACAAGGAGGAAGATATATTGGTAGCCATGTACAGAGGTCACCAATGGCCTGACCAAGTCTATGCCCACCCAAGAGAAAGGAATATCAATAATAGGCAGGGGCTTTCAATACTTGAGCTGGGTTGGTGACTTGGCATCTCTCACATGCTGCACACGGTAGGGAAGTGGGACCACCAATTGACTTATAACATCTAATAGAGACATCTAGCCGCAGATTCCTTACTTCAGAATCGTCCCCAGGTGCCAGACTGGATCCAAAAACTTTTTTCCCCACAGTACGTCTGCACGCCAGCAGAGGGTGTCGAGCTAATCCACATCGTCCCTGGATGTGACGTCCGCAAAGTCCATATTACCCCTCTGCTGACGTCGGTTCCTTCTTTTCTGCTTTTACAACGCTAATCCGGAGCAGAATTCGGGCCAATATTGGGCCCTTCCTCTTTCTTCAGTATTGAACAGTGTGTCAACACGATGTCTTCTGGGAATAAAGCCTGCTGTTCTTGTGAGAGGCAGATATCGATCACGGATCCACATACCGTCTGCTTGTGGTGTCTGGGTGAACACCATGACTCCTCCGACTCCTGTCAGGTTCTCCAGCCGAAGGCATTCTAGGAACTCCATATGAAACTCCTTGCTGCGCGGATGACTGATGAATCACGGCATCGTTCGTCGTCCCCCGAAGCGACCTTCGGATGAGTCGTGATGTCGTTCATTTCTCCTTAAGCCAGGAGGCAGGTTGAGGAGTCGTTCAGGTGAGGAGCCATCACCCTCCCATAAGACGCCAAAGATCCAGCGTCCCAAACGTAAGTTGAACGTCCTCCCTCACCCCTCGGTTGCGGAGGCCTCTCAAGCGACTCTGTTATGCCCTGCATAGTTTACTTATATCTTGTAGTTCATCAATCTTCCTGCTGCTCAGCCAGTGTGTATGTTTACTGTAGAATGTTCGCAATTCAGTGATGCACGGAATGTTGGGTGTCTGTGTGAGTGAGGAATGTCAGTTAGAGATGGGCTGAGCAGCAGGCAGGCTGCTCCTGGTGGGGTTTGCTGTCACCTGGAACTAAGGGCTTGAGTACTGGCTAACCTACATCTACATCACCTGTTTACCTGGACTACCTACCTGATTTACCTGTGTACCATCTTCATGTACTTGGACCAGCTACTGATTAAAGGTACTCCTGAACTTTACTTGGCTACCAGTGTCTACTTGTGTCACAGGATACAACATTTACCATGCTTTTCTGAATACTCTTGAGCCGGGGCAATCTTAGAGCAGATGAAAGAATACTTTCTTTCACTTCAGCGGGTCATCGACCCACTGACTCGCTCTGGTAGGGAGTGCCCCAGCTGTCTCTTTTCCGACGACTTTGACCTCAGCGGGCCCCCTGAATCCGTTAGCAGATTTGGCGCCGGTGCACACCCCTCTGGGGTTCACACCTTTGGATCCGGTGCCTTTTTAGCCTGCAACGTTGGTGGCGCCGCTTGATGTGGACCTCATTACCATTTCTGATTACGGCGTCGGTAGTGCCGCTCATTGTAGATCTGTCTACTTCGGATCATGTCCGATCTCCACCAGGAATCCCTGTGGGATATCCTCATTTACAGGCGGAGAGGAGGATGTGGGGCAAACTCTCCTTGGCACCCTCGGAAGAAAACTGGCTGACTGATCTGGGGGGTACCAGCGGCCTGCAGTCGTCCCAGCCTCAGACTTGCTCCCTCCTTTGGGTATTGCATCATAGGATAGTTCCGCTTTGTCAGAGGTTTTGAGAAGAGCAGCTACAATCTTGCATTGCCAATTTCCTTCTGTGAAACTAACCACAGATCCCTTGATGCCGATCCTCTGCCAAGGTGAGAGGGGAGTGGTCCCCGTTACTCTCCTACAACGAGTCCCTCTTCGACATAATGTTGGGGACATGGGCACAACCTGTCACGGGGCAGCCTGTTGACCGGGCAGTGTGCCACAGGCATATCCCTGCCCCAGGAGATCCCCTCTGCCTCTTACTCCATCCCAACACTGGAGGATTGGTGATAAAGGCTGCTACTGCGTCGGCAGACCGTTCTGTCCTCCCGGTGGTTCCCCTGGCAAGGACTCTAGATGGTTGGATAATTGGGGTCCGAGTCTCTTCTGCTAGTGCAGCCATGCGATCTTTGAATACTGCTTGCGTTTTAGGCAGAATGTCTCACTCTCTATCAGACTCTGTCGCACAGCGCTTGCTCCTCGGTGTCGGAGGAAGCTCCTCCAAGTAGTACAGGCTGGCCGGGAAGCCTCCAAATTTGTTATTAAGTGTAGTATGAACACCACTGATTATGTTGGTAGAGGTATGGCTCAGGCTGTGGCGCTGCACAGGCATGCCTGGCTGCGGCAGTCTGGATTTTCTGAGCCGGTGAAAGACATTCTTCAAAATATGCCATTGATGGTATTCATCTCTTTCGAGAGCAGGCTGATTGAGCCCAGCGTCGGTTCAAAGGTAACTGACCTGATAAATCGACCTCATAGGTTCGTAGTTATATATTCGTACCTTAGAGCGGTATGCTACATTCTGAGTTCAGCCTGTTTTTGTTAAGTGGCACTAGCACCATTTTGAGGTAACAGAATGTAGGAAGCTGTCTGAATATACTATACCAAAGTAAGGTATAGTGTTCACAGAGTCCAGGGAGTCCCCAGAGGTATAGCAGAGGCTAAATTAGGTAAGTAGTAACAACTTTCTTTGTGGTAGTGTGGGAGAGCAGTTAGGCTTATCCAGAGGGTGTGTTAAGCATGTAAGTAAGACTTTTCTTGGCTTGAGTTATAGTTACTATTTTCCCCATACAAAACAACAGTTCAACACAGAACTTTTTAGGCCCAAAATTTCATATGGGAGAAAAATGGTTATCGGTTTCACAGGTAAGTAAACTGCTTACAAGTGGGAGTTTTAGGGCGTAGGACCAAGGTTCCCCAAGATCTAGGTAGGCACTCGAGTTGCAAGATTGGGGCGGCCAGGTGTAGAGTGCAGGGGCCCAATGTTAGCTAATGGGGCTAAGGGAGCCTTAGGTTAGGTTCTGCTTACGAGCAGGCCACTCAGGTGTGGGACCAAAGCTCCTGGGGTTAAGGTCAGCACTGCAGGGGCCAACAATCAGCACAGGAGCTGCACCATCAGCAGCACTGGGGCGGCTGGGTGCAGGGTGCCAAAGAGACGTTTAGGACCCTGTGATTCTCAATGGAGACCTCCGGTTACACAAAGATGCTGCAGGCTCGGGCAGGGAGACTTCCTGAAAGCGACCACCGGCTGGAGAGGTAAGTTGGGATCTTGGTGGATGCTTGGACACCGTCGGTTGGGCCACCCAAGGCCGCGGGGCGTTGGGTGCAGGGGTGTCTTCTGGCGTCGGGCTTTCTTACCAGCTCTGATTCGCAGTCTGGCGGATCCTTCAGGTTGAGGCTGCAGGCGGCGGGGTCTTGAGGTATGTTGGGGATCACTGGATCCCAGGTCAGGATCAGTGGAGAGACCTCCTCGTGGTGTTGTGCCACTCGAACTAGGGCAGTGGGCGTCGGGTGCAGAGTGGTGCAGAATTGCGGAGTCACCGAAATTCTAATTTTGTGGGTGAGTCTTGGCTTCAGCAAATCCGGTGCTCACAGGAGACAGTCTGTAAGATGGTTACAGGGAAGGTCCTCCGGGAGCTGGGGGGGGGCTGCTGGACATGCCGGGTTCTTCGCTGTAGGCAGGTCGGAGACGGGACAGGCCAGTAGGGGGTCAGCACGGCTCTTCGGTCTTCTTTCTTCCTTGAATCTGAGGAGGCAAGGTTCAGGGTGGCCTCTAAATACTAGATTTTGGGGTGGTAAAAGGGGTGTGCAGGTCAGGACCAATGGGTCCCTTCATTGGGGTTTGTACACCCCTTTTATGCTACCCTCCAGTGGGAGGGGGCATGAGCCTCTCTCTAATTGGCTGAGTCCCCTCACCTTCAAGATGGGGACTGAGATGTGTGCTTCACCTCACCTCCCCACCTGAGGGGTGAGGTTGGCAAAGGTGGCCACACCTCTCTACTTAGCTTGGTTTTCCCACCATTCTCCCACCCAATGTGGGGGCAGAACAAGTGGGAGCCAGTTGCTGGCGGCAGCAAAAGGCAGGAACAGCTTCCAGAGGCGGCCGGCCATTGAAGCTTTCCTTAGTGAACCCAGCCCATTCTGGGAGAGGAGGCATGACACCTCTGCCCAGGATGGGCTTTGTTTTGAGACCCAGAGAGCGGAGGCTATCTACCCAGGGGTCCAGAAACCTGTCTGGTGGTGGCAAATGGCGGCAGCCATTCAGGAACCACACCAGGCCTTGTCGTTTTTCAGGCGGCATCTCTAAGATGCCCTCTGAGTGCATTTTTCATTAAATCCTACACTGGTATCAATGTGGGTTTAATGTGCTGAGAAGTTTGCCTGTAGGTAGCATGTTTGCCTCCTGTAGATGGCACGTGCAATTACTGTCTATCAGGGCCCTGGTGAGCCTTCATGCCTCTGGGGTTTCCAAGTTATGGACCGGAACACTCTTTCATGTGTTTTTGGTTCCCTTATCTTGGTTGCCACATGGCTGTGCTGTAACCTTGCACTGTATTTGCATGCTCTTTTGCCTTTGGAGTAATATAACACTATGGGTTACTCCTTCTACTTTTTTTTTGGAAGCAGTTAAATTCCTCTATTGGGCGTTCTATATGGCTATGCTGGTTTCTTCACCATTACCCCATCAGACGACTGCATCTTGCGTGCGTTTGCCTTGGAGTGGTGCAACGCTCTGGGTTACTGTTCTTGCCTCCCTTTTCTGGGAGCGTTACTTCCTCTATTAGGAATTTTTCCGGCTAGGATGGTGTGCATAACCACTGTCTGTCAGCAATAGAGGTGCTATTTTTGTCACTGGTTACTTTGTGATATGGTTATGTTTCTCTATTGGCTGCCTTGTATTTTACATGCCTGCCAGTTCCTTCCTTACAGATTCATTGCTACAACATCTGTCTTCTATTCCTTCTGCGGTCCGGAAACGTTGTCCTATGTCAACTGGTCGCTTCTATTCGCAACATTTGTGGTCAAGTACGACTGCACTTGAGGTTTGTGAAGGTGGTGGTTGCTGTCAGGCGGATGGGCACCACTCACCTGAAATCTAGGCGTTCTGCAGGAGCAACATGCTTCCTCCAGCTTCCCTAGAAAACAATCTTCCGCTCACGCTGAGAGGGTGTTCACTAACTACTTCTCCAGGGGGTAGTAAAGCTGTTGGGATAGAGAGAGGGCTCAGCCTCAGCCATTGTCTTCGATGGGAATCTCTCAACCGGGTTCCTGAGTCCTCTCATCTCTGGATTTTGGGAAATCTCAGGAGTATTATCGAGGTGGGTTCACGTAATACACAAAGAAAAATCATAACATTATCATAAATATAAGCCAAGATGTATACTACAATTCTTGTTGAATAATACTGTCCTGCACGCCTAGTTATTACTTTCACTGCACTTAATAAAAAGCACCTTTATTGCTATTATAATGACGTGATGATAAGAAATTAACTTGCTTGACAGTGATTGTTCTTCTCATTGGCGTTCTCAGTTCTTAATGAACCCCTTATTGGGCAAGACTATTTTCTCTTTAAATGAAGAATATTTTTTTGTTAATGTTTCAAAAACATTCGAGGAGAGTAATACTTGTAACTTTCGTGGGGATATGTCACCCAACTGTTCCTGAATTCAATACTCCTTGAATTCTGTGGGTGGTATCCCCCTTTTAGTCTTTGTCATTGTTTCAGGACAGGGTAGCCTGTTTATGTATGGGGTACGTGTTCCATTGGTTCATTGGCTTTCCTTTTAAAATCAATTACTCTTAAGTCTTGGGGGGTCTTATTCCTTTTAGAATGGTTTTACATATCACAGGTAAGTGTTTTTTAAATGGCATCATAGACCTTTTGCTTTGCTTTCCTTTTACAGATTCTGGTTCTTCTGGCAAGATTTGCTGTACAGCAGCGAGTGAAGTTGGTTTTAACATTCTGTGTTTGAAAATACCACTTTTAGAAAGTAGGTATTTTCTTGTCTAACCATCCAAGCCTCCCTCTGCTAGGTTGTGTATTCCTTGTCTGGAGTGTGAGTGACAGGGGCTGGGGGATTCCAGGAGACAGGGTGAGTCAGCACAGGGCTGAATAGCAAGATCTACATGTAGATGGGTGGGAGGAGTTGCACCTGGCACCTGAATAGGGCTGTGCCTTCCCTCCACAATGCTGGCTCCACCTCCTGTGGTGTCTGATGTCCCTGGCCTACACTGCAAAAGGAAAGAAGGAGTCTTGTCAACAAAGTGCTCCAGGACTGACAAGAACTGGTTTGGACTAGGCAAAGGCCTCTCTGCCTTCAGAGAACAAAGAGAAATTGAGGATAAAAGGGGGACCCAAACCCCAGAACTTTAGAACTCTTTTGGACCAAGAAGACTGCCAAGAAGAAGAGCTGGAGAAGCTGTGAGGAGGAACTACCACTTTGCTGTGTGCTTTGCTGTGTTGGCCTGCAGTGGCTGCTTCTGTCTTGGGCAGTGAAAGGACTGGACTGAACTTGCTGCAATCTACTTTGTGAGTTTCTCCAAGGGCTTGAGGTAGAGCTTGCCCCCTGTTCAAGAAGTCTCAGGAACAGCAAAGACTTCAAGCCCGACGCCATCTACGACGCCGCTGCCGACTCCGTGTCCTGAAGGCACTGACGCCGCCACTGAGCCGCTGCTCGCACCGCAACCTGTGGGCACCGCACTCCGCACCGCCTCACGACGACGCCTTGGTATCCCAGACGACGCCGCTCCACGCCGGACTTGACGCCGCTGCTTGCACCGTGGTTCGAGGGCACCGCTCGTACAGTTACACGACGCACCGCCCTCAGTCCGCACCGCAACCTTGGCCTACCGACGCCGGTGCCATCGACTCCAGTTTGTCAGCCGAGGACAGCGCTTCAGCAACGACTACGACGCTGCTGCACCGTGACCTGCCAGCACCGTGACGAGCACCACCTTCACCTCACACCGCGACCCTGGTCTCACCGACGACGCCATCTGACGCCGCCACCGAGCCGCTTCTCGCACCGCGACCTGAGGGCACCGCACCGCTGCACTTCGCACCTCAGCCTGCCGATGCCAGCGCTCCCGACTTCAACAGAGAGGAGCTCGATCTGCAACGCGTGTGACTTCGGACGGCCTGCGGACGCCGTGTTTTCGGAAGCTCACCGCAAGGTCATCGACGCCCTGCATTTCTGAAAGGTACTGTTTGCGGGTCTTCCCGACACCGTAGCTGACCCGCGACGTCGCGGTCAGCCAGAACTGTTTGGATTTGTTTGTTCACAACGCCATGATAGCCCCGGACGGAGCTGTCGACATCAAGGAACTGTTTTTTTAAGGACACTGTGATAACTGAAGATTTTTAAAGTACTGTACTGTGGATTTTTATCGTATTGGTCTTGTTTTAAGTATATAAAAATATTGGATATTCTTCTAAACTGGTGTGGTGTCCGTTTGTAGTGCTTACACTGTATTACTGTTGGTTATGTGCAAATGCTTTACACACTGCCTCTAAGCTAAGCCTGACTGCTCGTGCCAAGCTACCAAGGGGGTGAGCAGGGGTTATTTTAGGAGTGTAACTCCCTTATCCTGACTAGGAAGAAGGGTCCCTACTTGGACAAAGGTGCAAGCCCTTGCCAACTAGAGACCCCCATTTCTAACATTGGTGGCAGTGGTGGGATAGGACTTGTGTTTGCACTTGACTTACAGTGATTGGTGTGCACTACTACCATATCGCAGACCATTACGTACCACTTACAGGTTCTTTTTCGGCCTATTTTTGATCTTGCCAGTTTTGAACTTGCTACTTCAACATGCCTGAATCTATAGTATCATCAAATGCATCAGTAGAAATTGCCTTTGAGGAGGATCGATTGGAAGCCTACAATGTCATGGAGTTAAAATCGATTTGCAAGAACCTGAAAGTCCAGGTCAGAGGCCTCACCAGGAAGGATGAGCTACAAAAGGCGCTGAGGGCCTGGGTAGCAGCCAGATATGCCAGTGAGCAATCTGGTGATCTCAGTGGAGAGGTGGAGGAGCCTGTTCATAGGGTGGATGTGCTTTTGGGAGGGGGGAACCCTCCAGGCCAGGCAGCAGTAGTTTGTCCCCAGAGGAGCTGGAGGACAGGCGGGAAGCAAGGAGGTTTGAATTAGAGAAACTCAGAATAGAAAGTGAGAGGGAAGACAGAATAGCCATGGAGGAAAGGAAAATGATGTTAGATCATGAGAGAATTATCAAGGAGCTGGAGCTAAAGAGAAGAACCAGCTCAGATGGTGGCAGCAACGCTTCAGCACACACAGACAGGATTGTACAGATCCCCAAGAATGTAGGTAAAGAGTACAAAAAGGGTGATGACATACAAAGGTGGTTTCAAGGGTACGAGTCGTCTATTCATATGAATGGGGTCCCTGAAAGGAACTGGGGGCAGGGTTGTGGCCTCTCTTTCCAGACGAAGCTAGGGATACCCTGATAGCTTTGGGTAAAGGGCAGGACCTCACCTATGCTGACATGAAAGACGCTCTCCTCACTAGGTATGGGCTCACTCCTGAGAAGTACAGGGATCAGTTTAGGTCCAGTAAAAAGTCTGAGGCCAACACTTGCTTGGAATGTGTGGATATGTTCTGTAGGTCGCTGGATGGTTGGGTGAAGGGCAGTAATGTAACAGATTTTCAGGGGCTCTACAATTTGATTGCATGGGAGCACTTGTCTAGTCTATGTTTTGCAGATCTGCGCCAGCACCTAGTTGATAGTAAGCTAACTGACCCCAGGAAGCTTGCTATGGAGGCGGACCGCTGGGTGAGTACCAGGGTCCACAAGAAAGCGTTTGGGGGAGACTCAGCCAAAGGTGGGCAGGGTCCCCAGCAGAAAAGTGGGGGGGACAAGGGTAAAGCACAGGAGTTCTCTAAAGGGCCCCACACTATTACCAAGGGTAAAGGTTCCCGTCCCCCAGGTGATAAGAAGAAAGAGGTCTCTACAGGAAAGCCTGTTGAGACCGGCCCCCGCAAGTGTTATGCATGTGACCAGGTAGGTCACTTGAAGGGGGACCCCAAGTGCCCAAAGGGGACACAGCCGCCCACCGGTGGACAGTCAAAAGTGTTAGCTGGTGTAGCGCTTGGGGAGGAGGGGTGCCCACAGGAGGGTGGGGATCCCGCAGAAATTACCCTCGTCTCACTAGGGGACAGTGAGATGGTCCCAGGAAACCATGTGCCCCCTAACACAAAGAAATATAGCACCTGGGTGACCATTAATGGGAGAAGGGTAGAGGCTCTCAGAGATACAGGAGCCAGTGTGACCTCAGTCCGGTGTCACCTGGTCTCTGAGAAGCAGGTAGTCCCAGGGGCATTCCACCAAGTAGTTGCTGTAGACAACTCTGAGCGCCAGTGTATGGTGGCGCAGGTTCCCTTTGAATGGGGGGGGTCTCAGGTCCCTTGAAGGTGGTTGTGAGCCCTACCATGCCTGTAGATTGTCTGCTAGGTAACGACCTGGAGCAGTCCTTATGGAAGGATGTTGAGCTCAGGTCTCACTTGGAGATGCTTGGGTTGCCAGAGTGGGCATGCGTGTTTACTCGGTCAATGGCAGCCAGAAAGGGTGATCAAGAGTACTTGGAGCCTGGAACAATGGCCCAAGTCCCTGCCAAGAGGACGGGCAGGGGGTGTGGGAAACCGGCCCCCGAAGTTCCCACGGACCGGGAGGAGGCAGACCTCGAGGGGGACGCCCCGGTGCCTGCAGGGGAACAGGTAGCCGAACTGGGAGACATCTCTGAGCTGACCCATTGGCAGCAAGAAGGGGGTCCGACCAGGGAGGAGTTCTGCAGGGAGCAGAGCGAGTGCCCTACTCTGGAGGGTCTGCGGCGGCAGGCTGCAGACCAGGCGGCTGGTAATAAGTCCGGGTCACATCTGATCTACTGGGAGAATGGTCTCCTATACAGTGAGCCTAAGGTTGCTAAGCCTGGGTCAGCCCGTGTGCTGGTGGTACCCCAGCGCTTCAGGACCTTCCTACTGGGTCTGGCTCATGACGTGCCTTTGGCAGGACATTTGGGGCAGGACAATACCTTTGACAGGCTTGTCACCCACTTCTTTTGGCCCCAAATGCGAAGGCAGTCAGATGCACACTGTAGGTCTTGCCAAACTTGCCAGGCAAGTGGTAAGAGTGGGAGGAAAGTCAAAGCTCCTCTCCAACCTTTTCCTGTTGTTGGAACACCCTTTGAAAGGGTGGGGATGGATATTGTGGGGCCACTGGATCCCAAGACAGCCATGGGCAACAGGTACATCCTGGTCTTGGTGGATCATGCCACCCGGTACCCGGAGGCAATCCCTCTCAGGACAACGACGGCGCCAGTGGTGGGCCGGGCGTTAATGGGGATCTTTTCCCGTGTGGGCTTCCCCAGAGAGGTGGTTTCTGACAGGGGGACCAATTTCATATCCAAGTATATGACATCCCTGTGGAAGGAGTGGGGTGTAACCTACAAGTTCACCACTCCTTACCACCCACAAGGAAACGGTCTGGTGGAGAGATTCAACCAGACCTTGAAAGGCATGATCAAGGGTCTAACAGAACCCATGAGGCGTAAGTGGGACGTCCTTTTGCCATGCCTACTCTTTGCATACAGGGAGGTGCCTCAGAAGTCTCTTGGGTACAGACCCTTTGAACTCCTGTATGGCCACCCTGTCAGAGGACCTCTGAGTTTGGTAAAGGAAGGCTGGGAGGCAGCTCCCAGGAAAACTCCCCAGGATGTGTTTAGTTACATGCTGGCCTTTAGAAACCAAACTGCCCGCTTCAGGAAACTCCCTCAGGCGAACCTAGAAGCAAGCCAGGAAGAAATGAAGAGGTGGTATGACCAGAATGCCACTCTGGTCGAATTTCAACCTGGGCAAAAAGTGTGGGTCATGGCCCCAGTGGAACCTTGTGCCTTGCAGGACAAGTGGACTGGGCCATATGAGGTGGTGGAGCGCAAAAGTAACGTCACCTACCTGGTGAATTTGCAGACTCCAAGGAACCCTTTGAGGGTCCTTCACGTGAACCGCCTCAAGCCCCACTTCGAGAGGTCCGAAGTGAGTATGCTCTTGGCAACAGATGATAGGGTGGAAGAGGAGAGTGAGCCTCTCCCTGACCTCCTGTCTACCAAGGAGCATGATGGGTCAGTGGAGGGTGTGATCCTCTCCCCTACACTGACTCAAGAGCAGCAGGGGGACTGTCACCATTTGTTGGGACAGTTCGCCCCACTGTACTCTCTGACCCCCAGTGTTACTCACTGGTGTACCCATGACATGGACACTGGTGACAGCCCTCCTGTAAAGCACAAAATTTACAGGTTGACTGACCTGGTCAGGGCCAGCATCAAGGAGGAGGTCTCTAAGATGTTGGCGTTAGGGGTGATTGAGCCCTCCAACAGTCCTTGGGCCAGCCCAGTGGTTTTGGTCCCAAAGGCTGCTGCACCCCGTGCCACTCCAGAACTCCGGTTTTGTGTGGACTACCGTGGGCTCAATGCCGTCACCAGGACTGATTAGCTCATTGATCGGTTGGGAGCTGCCCGGTTCCTCAGCACGTTTGATTTAACGTCTGGGTACTGGCAGATTGCCTTAACCGATGGGGCCAAGGAGAAGTCAGCATTCTCAACCCCAGAAGGTCATTACCAATTTCGGGTGATGCCCTTTGGGTTGAAGAATGCCCCTGCTACCTTTCAGAGGTTGGTCAATCAGGTGTTGGCTGGACTGGAGGATTTCAGTGCCGCCTACCTGGATGACATTGCTGTGTTCAGTTCCAGCTGGCAAGAACATTTACAGCACCTTGAGAAAGTGTTGAGGGCTCTGCAAGGTGCAGGCCTCACGATCAAGGCCAGTAAGTGCCAGATTGGGCAGAGTTCTGTGGTGTACTTGGGACACCAGGTAGGAAGCGGCCAGGTGGCGCCCTACAACCCAAGATCGACACCATTCTGGCTTGGGAACCCCCAAGACCCAGACAGAGGTGAGAGCCTTCTTAGGTCTCACCGGCTACTATAGGAGATTTGTTAAGGGCTATGGCACCATCGTTGCCCCCTTAACAGAGCTGACTTCGAAGAAGCAGCCCAGGAAGGTGATCTGGACTGAGTCTTGCCAGAAAGCTTTGATGCCCTGAAGGCAGCCATGTGCACGGCGCCCGTGCTCAAGGCACCTGACTTCTCCAAAGAATTCGTCGTGCAGACTGACGCTTCAGAGCATGGTGTGGGAGCGGTGCTCTCACAACTGAACGAAGAGGGCCTGGATCAGCCTGTAGTCTTCCTTAGCAGGAGACTACTCCCCAGGGAACAGAGGTGGAGTGCCATAGAAAGGGAAGCTTTTGCTGTGGTCTGGGCACTGAAGAAGCTGAGACCATACCTGTTTGGGACTCACTTCCGGGTTCAGACAGACCACAGGCCCCTCAGATGGTTGATGCAAATCGTCCTTCCGTGCTCCGTACGCCTCCAGGAGAGGTGCTCTGCTCCAGCAGTCATTCGTCCGGACTTCCTGCCCCTGTCCACTTCCGCATCCTCTCCCACGCCATCGACTTCCGTGTCTGTGCTGTCGCCTTCACAGAGTCCGTCCATTTTAACCTGATTGGTTCTGACACGACCTACCACTAGTACATTGACCTGGCACCTCATTGCCCCTGGGGTCCTGATGGCCATGCTGTGCACCCGTCTGGTCAGGAATTCCGTCACAGTACCTCCCATTCAGGCATGGCCGATTGGGCCATGAAGAATCTGCGTTCCTGGAGAGAAAATCAGCCGTACCCTGCAGACTCCCTGATAGGTGACGGGTCTGAAACTAAAAAGGTTGAAGGGTTAAAAACCACCAGAGAACCCAGGCATTCGTGTCCTTATTCCTAGAAACTAGAAAGCCAAACCAGAGGAGCAAGGTCAGTGAGTAACAGGAAAGACCGACCCAACAAGTAATATTGCAAAGCTTCCATGGCCCTCTTTATGGACAAACATTCTTTCTCAATAGTCTGATAATGCAGTTCACGAGGAAGTAGCTTCTGGCTTTGTAGGAGGCTGGCTTAGTATATAGTGCACACTTAGTTAAGTGAAGCATCCTGCACTAATCCAGACATCCCTTATGGTGATTTTGGTGGTCTTAGACAACCTTAGAAAGCTCTCTAAGTGCTAGCTGTGGAGAGCAGCCATCAGGCTTAGTCCAGAAGGAGTGTTAAGCAGCTTGTTTTGCCAGTACCAATCATGTAGTGTAGGTTAAACAAAAACGAACCACATAGTGTAGTTATAAAAATAGTAATATTTATTATGCACACTCACTAACACATTGGTATATCTCCTACCCGGAGATATATACACACCATATTTCAAAAGGAGAACAGGTAAGTAGCACAAATGCACAGTGGAGACCAAACCATATACTAATAAAGTGGAATGCAAACAGCAACCGAAGTCGAGACTTGACCCAGAAGACTTAGAAGAGCTGGGGACCCAAGGAGCCACCCAAGGTAAGTACCCAGGATCCCCACTGAGACCGTGTGCAGAGTGGAAACACAGCCGCATACTTAATGCAAGTCAATGGGGAGGTTGCGGTTGCAGTTTAGCAGAAGGACCCTTCCCAGAGGACCCTAAAGAAACCCTGTGAAAAATGGAAGGTTGGAGAGGCACCCCCACCAGTGGATAAACCAGGATACCTACACCAGGGAAGACGGGTGGATAGGTGCGAAGTGACGTCAGAAACCGCTGTAGACCCCAATGGAGGACTTCACTGAAGATGCCGCTGGCGAAGAAGGTGAAAGTCTGGTGGAATTCAAGGGTGGATGCTTGAAGAGGAGTACCTGCAAGCAGGAGGGACAGAGTCTATGCCACTCGAGAGTGACCAGGAGGCATGGAAGAACAATGACGGTAGATGCAGGAGGGTTGACGTTGACCTTGCCGCTGTAGCTGGGAGGACCAGGCGACGCTTTGAAAGACCAGGAGCCCTTCACAAGCTGTCCCACATCGGAAATCGAGAACAAGGGGGTCGGTATCCGGCGGGAGCACCAACAAGCCTTGGCAGCAGCAACAGACGTGAAAAATGAAGAAGGTGCAGTGTCCAGACCAGTAAGGTCCAAGGGACTCAAAGTGCAGGAGAGTCAGAGCAGGCCTGAGCAAGCAGGGTAGCCCACGGGAGCCAAAGAAGACCCTCCAGAGGACCCACAGGCCGAAGGCACAGGAGTTGCAAGAGGACCTCGAGCAGCTCACCAAAGATGCATGCCCACGGTGCAAAGGATGCGGTGAGGGTGAAGATCTTGACAGGAAGAGATGCTGGAGGCTGGAGTTTCTTGGAGCCTGAAGAGCTCTGGAGAAGAGAGACAACAAGCCTTGGCAATGGCAAGTTGATGCAGTGCACAGGGGTGCTGTTCCAGCGGTTCCGACGAGGGATACTCGCCTCAAACTCTGTGAGAAGACAGTGCAGGCCTTGAGGGAGTTGCAGAACCACTACCTGTGTTGCTGGGCCATTTGAAGTCCGGAGGACGTCAGGTGCAGCAGACTGGTCAACTTAGTTGCTGTGCATGCAGATGCAGGGAGTGACTCCTTCACTCCAAGGGAGATTCCTTCAGTGTCTTTGATGCGCTCAGGTCTGGAGAAGAACCTGGATGAAGCACAGATGACCCAGAAGACTGGCTGGACACACAGACCAGGAGTAGCAGGAGTCTTCTTAGATTCAGTCTCGGTTCCCAAAGCGAAGTCCAGCGTACCCAGACGGTAGAAGTAGAAGTGGTTTCTGATCTGAATCTTGTCCCACAACGAATCTGAAGAGCCACCCACAGGTAAGTCCTTAAGCCCCTAAAGGAAAGTGTTGGGACGATTCAGGAGCCCCTCCCAGAGGAGGGGCTGGACAGAAGGGAGGATACTCCCATGTCCTTTGTCCAGTTTTGTGCCAGAGCGGGAGCCAATGGCTCCCTGAACTGGATTCAACTTGAGTATACAAGGAGGGCACCAAATGTGCCCTTCAAAGCAGTCTGGTGGTGCTGGCAAGCACCCACACCCCAGCCCAATACACTAAGTCCTATCTGGGAGGTGGTAACACCTCTCTGTGAAAGGAAACCTATTGCCTATCTTCCCCTGCTCGAGCCTGGCTCAGCAGCAGGAGGGCAGAATCGTGTCTGTGGTCGGCAGCATCACTAGCTTGTTGTTACACCCTGAAAGGCTGGTGCCGGGAATACAGGGGGGCTCTCTAGGGGAGCCCCCCAGCACATGGGATCCTACATCCAACACTGGAATCGGTGTTGGGGTAGGATTCCAACATGTTTGATAGCAAAAATGACCGGTTTTGGTGCAGCCAATATATAGTTAGACATCTCATAATAGACTTGATGTCCACTATATGAATAAAATTGCTGACACACTTACAAAGTCTGGAGAATCGACTCCTGAGATTGTAGGGGGTCCTGCTCATGCACACTTAACCAAGCACCCTGCCTTCAGGATTAAATGGCCTACCTTAAGGGTGACTTATAGGTTTTAAGTGTAGTGACCTCCGATATAAAGAAACTTATAGCTGTTGTGAGTGGTGCTAGCACCAGTTCACACATGCTGCAATGGTAGGCCTGTAGTTACAGTTTGAGTGGTATCTTGTGGTTGGTTATAATATGCTGCAGCTCATGGGAGACCGCTGGTGTACCTATGCCCTGGGTACCTTAGTACCATATACTAGGGAATTAGATGGGTACACCAGTAGCCAATTAGGAAGGTACCAAAGTACTTACCATAGTCCAGTTTAGGGAGAGAGCACAGTGACTAGGGTCCTGATTAGCAGGATCACAGTAAGACTAGTCAGAAAACAGAATGACACCAGCAAAAAGTGGGGGTAACCATGAAAGCAGATCCTACTTTCCCACAGGCTTATAAAGGCCACAGGCCACAAATATTGGTCAGCATCAAGTTGAGATAAAACAGCACCGATACCCCTGTCCGAGGCGTTGGTTTGAAGAAAAACTGAGCTTCAAAGTTAGGACAGATCAATACTAGGTTATTGCAAAAATAAGATTTTAGGTAGTCAAAGCTGTGCTGCACTTCAGGGGTCTATTCAGTAGTCTGATTGGGTCGGGACTTAAGCAAAAGATCCATCAGGGTAGCAGCTTTCTCAGCAAAGTGAGGGATGAACCTGCGATAGTAGCCTACCAAACCCAAAAAGGAATGGACTCCCTTCTTGTCCTGGGCAGATCATGTATTGCCTGAACTGTGTCAACCTGAGGATGTATCTTACCCTTCTCTATGTGATATCCTAAATATCGGATAGAGATGGTGATCAGAGTGCATTTTTCAGGATTTGCCGTGAAACCGGCCTCTCAGAGTGTCTGCAATATTGTAATAGGTGTTGCTCCCAGTTTTGACTAAAAATCATGATTTTATTGAGGTAGGCTGCAGCGGAAGCCCTATGGGGTGGTAAGAGAATATCCATAAGTCTCTTAAAAGTAGCTG
This sequence comes from Calotriton arnoldi, assembly GCA_963921515.1. Taxonomy (NCBI): domain Eukaryota; kingdom Metazoa; phylum Chordata; class Amphibia; order Caudata; family Salamandridae; genus Calotriton; species Calotriton arnoldi. Next base: position 1,012,903 of record CAWUFW010000339.1, read on the forward strand.
GAGCCCCATGTAGTCCAAAAGGTAAAACCATGAACTGATAAAGACTAGTGGATGTGAAAAACGCTATTTTTTCCTTTGTCTGTTGGTGTAAGGGGAATCTGCCAATATCCTTTTAACAGGTAAGGGTGCTGAGGTAAGAGGCTGACCCAAGGTTCTCAACCTACTCATGTACACGGGGCATGGGTTAGGTGTCAAACTTAGATCTACTATTCAATTGTTGAAAATCAATGCAAAACCTAATGCTCCCATTTTGGAACTAGGGGTTACAGGAGAACACCATGCACTATTGGATGTCTCAATTATACCGTCCTCCAACATTTTCCTCACTTCGGTTTCCACTGCCTTTCGACATGCTTCAGGGATTTGGTAGGGTCTTAATCGTACCACCATGGCTACCCTCTGTGACAATATCATGTTTAAGGGTAGTTCGACCACGTGTAGTTCAATATACATCCTTGTATTGATTAACAAGTTATGCAATCTGTTCTTTCTGGGTGGTATTGAGGCAATCGCCATACAGTGTGGGTGATTCCTCAGTGTACTGTTTTTGGAAAGGAAAGCAGTATTTAATGCTGGCGAGTCAGTTACCAACAGGGTGGTGGAACCCTCATCCTGCCCTATTGTCCATTTCCCACTTCTTAAGAAGATTAATATGATAAATCTGGTCACGTCTATGCTTGTGTGGTATTGCCAATGTACATGTTACAGGAGTGACCTGGGCGGTTATTTTGTAAGGGCCTTGCCAGCGTGCCAGTAGTTTATTTTCAGATGAGGGAGTAACTCCAGTACTTTTTCTACCACCTGCAATTGCCTCACTTTACTAGTTTTATCATAAGCTGCCTTCTGCTTGCCCTGAGCTTTTTCTAGGTTATTTCTTACTTTTTCCCAAAAACTATGGACTTTCTCTTTGAGGTTTGTGACATATTCTAGAAGTCCTACTTCTTCAACCTCTTCCCAATGCTCAGTTGCCATATCAAGCAGGGTGCGGGGTTGTCTCCCAAAGACTAACTCAAAGGACTGTACCTAGTCGATGACTGTTCATGGGTATGTATGGCATATAACACCAGGGGCAGTTTACTGTCCCAGTCCCTTCTCGTCTCCAGTTTTTTTAACATGTTTTTAATGGTATGATTGTATCGTTCCACCAGGCCGTCTGTTTGGGGATGATAAACAGAGTTCTTAATCTGGGTTGTACCCAGGATCTTACAAACCTGCTTCATCAACTTGGACATAAAAGGAGTTCATTGGTCAGTAAGCAACTCCTTCGGGAAACCCACTCTTGAGAAGAACTCGATCATTGCAAGGGCGACTGAGGGTGGGGTCATAATAGATAGTTGTAGGGCTTCTGGATACTGGGTTGCATAGTCTACAAGGAGGAAGATATATTGGTAGCCATGTACAGAGGTCACCAATGGCCTGACCAAGTCTATGCCCACCCAAGAGAAAGGAATATCAATAATAGGCAGGGGCCTTAAAGGGGCTTTCAATACTTGAGCTGGGTTGGTGACTTGGCATCTCTCACATGCTGCACACGGTAGGGAAGTGGGACCACCAATTGACTTATAACATCTAATAGAGACATCTAGCCGCAGATTCCTTACTTCAGAATCGTCCCCAGGTGCCAGACTGGATCCAAAAACTTTTTTCCCCACAGTACGTCTGCACGCCAGCAGAGGGTGTCGAGCTAATCCACATCGTCCCTGGATGTGACGTCCGCAAAGTCCATATTACCCCTCTGCTGACGTCGGTGCCTTCTTTTCTGCTTTTACAACGCTAATCCGGAGCAGAATTCGGGCCAATATTGGGCCCTTCCTCTTTCTTCAGTATTGAACAGTGTGTCAACACGATGTCTTCTGGGAATAAACCCTGCTGTTCTTGTGAGAGGCAGATATCGATCACGGATCCACATACCGTCTGCTTGTGGTGTCTGGGTGAACACCATGACTCCTCCGACTCCTGTCAGGTTCTCCAGCCGAAGGCATTCTAGGAACTCCATATGAAACTCCTTGCTGCGCGGATGACTGATGAATCACGGCATCGTTCGTCGTCCCCGAAGCGACCTTCGGATGAGTCGTGATGTCGTTCATTTCTCCTTAAGCCAGGAGGCAGGTCGAGGAGTCGTTCAGGTGAGGAGCCATCACCCTCCCATAAGACGCCAAAGATCCAGCGTCCCAAACGTAAGTTGAACGTCCTCCCTCACCCCTCGGTTGCGGAGGCCTCTCAAGCGACTCTGTTATGCCCTGCATAGTTTACTTATATCTTGTAGTTCATCAATCTTCCTGCTGCTCAGCCAGTGTGTATGTTTACTGTAGAATGTTCGCAATTCAGTGATGCACGGAATGTTGGGTGTCTGTGTGAGTGAGGAATGTCAGTTAGAGATGGGCTGAGCAGCAGGCAGGCTCCTCCTGGTGGGGTTTGCTGTCACCTGGAACTAAGGGCTTGAGTACTGGCTAACCTACATCTACATCACCTGTTTACCTGGACTACCTACCTGATTTACCTGTGTACCATCTTCATGTACTTGGACCAGCTACTGATTAAAGGTACTCCTGAACTTTACTTGGCTACCAGTGTCTACTTGTGTCACAGGATACAACATTTACCATGCTTTTCTGAATACTCTTGAGCCGGGGCAATCTTAGAGCAGATGAAAGAATACTTTCTTTCACTTCAGCGGGTCATCGACCCACTGACTCGCTCTGGTAGGGAGTGCTCCAGCTGTCTCTTTTCCGACGACTTTGACCTCAGCGGGCCCCCTGAATCCGTTAGCAGATTTGGCGCCGGTGCACACCCCTCTGGGGTTCACACCTTTGGATCCGGTGCCTTTTTAGCCTGCAACGTTGGTGGCGCCGCTTGATGTGGACCTCATTACCATTTCTGATTACGGCGTCGGTAGTGCCGCTCATTGTAGATCTGTCTACTTCGGATCATGTCCAATCTCCACCAGGAATCCCTGTGGGATATCCTCATTTACAGGCGGAGAGGAGGATGTGGGGCAAACTCTCCTTGGCACCCTTGGAAGAAAACTGGCTGACTGATCTGGGGGTACCAGCGGCCTGCAGTCGTCCCAGCCTCAGACTTGCTCCCTCCTTTGGGTATTGCATCATAGGATAGTTCCGCTTTGTCAGAGGTTTTGAGAAGAGCAGCTACAATCTTGCATTGCCAATTTCCTTCTGTGAAACTAACCACAGATCCCTTGATGCCGATCCTCTGCCAAGGTGAGAGGGGAGTGGTCCCCGTTACTCTCCTACAACGAGTCCCTCTTCGACATAATGTTGGGGACATGGGCACAACCTGTCACGGGGCAGCCTGTTGACCGGGCAGTGTGCCACAGGCATATCCCTGCCCCAGGAGATCCCCTCTGCCTCTTACTCCATCCCAACACTGGAGGATTGGTGATAAAGGCTGCTACTGCGTCGGCAGACCGTTCTGTCCTCCCGGTGGTTCCCCCTGGCAAGGACTCTAGATGGTTGGATAATTGGGGTCCGAGTCTCTTCTGCTAGTGCAGCCATGCGATCTTTGAATACTGCTTGCGTTTTAGGCAGAATGTCTCACTCTCTATCAGACTCTGTCGCACAGCGCTTGCTCCTCGGTGTCGGAGGAAGCTCCTCCAAGTAGTACAGGCTGGCCGGGAAGCCTCCAAATTTGTTATTAAGTGTAGTATGAACACCACTGATTATGTTGGTAGAGGTATGGCTCAGGCTGTGGCGCTGCACAGGCATGCCTGGCTGCGGCAGTCTGGATTTTCTGAGGCGGTGAAAGACATTCTTCAAAATATGCCATTGATGGTATTCATCTCTTTCGAGAGCAGGCTGATTGAGCCCAGCGTCGGTTCAAAGGTAACTGACCTGATAAATCGACCTCATAGGTTCGTAGTTATATATTCGTACCTTAGAGCGGTATGCTACATTCTGAGTTCAGCCTGTTTTTGTTAAGTGGCACTAGCACCATTTTGAGGTAACAGAATGTAGGAAGCTGTCTGAATATACTATACCAAAGTAAGGTATAGTGTTCACAGAGTCCAGGGAGTCCCCAGAGGTATAGCAGAGGCTAAATTAGGTAAGTAGTAACAACTTTCTTTGTGGTAGTGTGGGAGAGCAGTTAGGCTTATCCAGAGGGTGTGTTAAGCATGTAAGTAAGACTTTTCTTGGCTTGAGTTATAGTTACTATTTTCCCCATACAAAACAACAGTTCAACACAGAACTTTTTAGGCCCAAAATTTCATATGGGAGAAAAATGGTTATCGGTTTCACAGGTAAGTAAACTGCTTACAAGTGGGAGTTTTAGGGCGTAGGACCAAGGTTCCCCAAGATCTAGGTAGGCACTCGAGTTGCAAGATTGGGGCGGCCAGGTGTAGAGTGCAGGGGCCCAATGTTAGCTAATGGGGCTAAGGGAGCCTTAGGTTAGGTTCTGCTTACGAGCAGGCCACTCAGGTGTGGGACCAAAGCTCCTGGGGTTAAGGTCAGCACTGCAGGGGCCAACAATCAGCACAGGAGCTGCACCATCAGCAGCACTGGGGCGGCTGGGTGCAGGGTGCCAAAGAGACGTTTAGGACCCTGTGATTCTCAATGGAGACCTCCGGTTACACAAAGATGCTGCAGGCTCGGGCAGGGAGACTTCCTGAAAGCGACCACTGGCTGGAGAGGTAAGTTGGGATCTTGGTGGATGCTTGGACACCGTCAGTTGGGCCACCCAAGGCCGCGGGGCGTTGGGTGCAGGGGTGTCTTCTGGCGTCGGGCTTTCTTACCAGCTCTGATTCGCAGTCTGGCGGATCCTTCAGGTTGAGGCTGCAGGCGGCGGGGTCTTGAGGTATGTTGGGGATCACTGGATCCCAGGTCAGGATCAGTGGAGAGACCTCCTCGTGGTGTTGTGCCACTCGAACTAGGGCCGTGGGCGTCGGGTGCAGAGTGGTGCAGAATTGCGGAGTCACCGAAATTCTAATTTTGTGGGTGAGTCTTGGCTTCAGCAAATCCGGTGCTCACAGGAGACAGTCTGTAAGATGGTTACAGGGAAGGTCCTCCGGGAGCTGGGGGGGGGCTGCTGGACATGCCGGGTTCTTCGCTGTAGGCAGGTCGGAGACGGGACAGGCCAGTAGGGGGTCAGCACGGCTCTTCGGTCTTCTTTCTTCCTTGAATCTGAGGAGGCAAGGTTCAGGGTGGCCTCTAAATACTAGATTTTGGGGTGGTAAAAGGGGTGTGCAGGTCAGGACCAATGGGTCCCTTCATTGGGGTTTGTACACCCCCTTTTATGCTACCCTCCAGTGGGAGGGGGGCATGAGCCTCTCTCTAATTGGCTGAGTCCCCTCACCTTCAAGATGGGGACTGAGATGTGTGCTTCACCTCACCTCCCCCACCTGAGGGGTGAGGTTGGCAAAGGTGGCCACACCTCTCTACTTAGCTTGGTTTTCCCACCATTCTCCCACCCAATGTGGGGGGCAGAACAAGTGGGAGCCAGTTGCTGGCGGCAGCAAAAGGCAGGAACAGCTTCCAGAGGCGGCCGGCCATTGAAGCTTTCCCTTAGTGAACCCAGCCCATTCTGGGAGAGGAGGCATGACACCTCTGCCCAGGATGGGCTTTGTTTTGAGACCCAGAGAGCGGAGGCTTTCTACCCAGGGGTCCAGAAACCTGTCTGGTGGTGGCAAATGGCGGCAGCCATTCAGGAACCACACCAGGCCTTGTCGTTTTTCAGGCGGCATCTCTAAGATGCCCTCTGAGTGCATTTTTCATTAAATCCTACACTGGTATCAATGTGGGTTTAATGTGCTGAGAAGTTTGCCTGTAGGTAGCATGTTTGCCTCCTGTAGATGGCACGTGCAATTACTGTCTATCAGGGCCCTGGTGAGCCTTCATGCCTCTGGGGTTTCCAAGTTATGGACCGGAACACTCTTTCATGTGTTTTTGGTTCCCTTATCTTGGTTGCCACATGGCTGTGCTGTAACCTTGCACTGTATTTGCATGCTCTTTTGCCTTTGGAGTAATATAACACTATGGGTTACTCCTTCTACTCTTTTTTTGGAAGCAGTTAAATTCCTTTATTGGGCGTTCTATATGGCTATGCTGGTTTCTTCACCATTACCCCATCAGACGACTGCATCTTGCGTGCGTTTGCCTTGGAGTGGTGCAACGCTCTGGGTTACTGTTCTTGCCTCCCTTTTCTGGGAGCGTTACTTCCTCTATTAGGAATTTTTCCGGCTAGGATGGTGTGCATAACCACTGTCTGTCAGCAATAGAGGTGCTATTTTTGTCACTGGTTACTTTGTGATATGGTTATGTTTCTCTATTGGCTGCCTTGTATTTTACATGCCTGCCAGTTCCTTCCTTACAGATTCATTGCTACAACATCTGTCTTCTATTCCTTCTGCGGTCCGGAAACGTTGTCCTATGTCAACTGGTCGCTTCTATTCGCAACATTTGTGGTCAAGTACGACTGCACTTGAGGTTTGTGAAGGTGGTGGTTGCTGTCAGGCGGATGGGCACCACTCACCTGAAATCTAGGCGTTCTGCAGGAGCAACATGCTTCCTCCAGCTTCCCTAGAAAACAATCTTCCGCTCACGCTGAGAGGGTGTTCACTAACTACTTCTCCAGGGGTAGTAAAGCTGTTGGGATAGAGAGAGGGCTCAGCCTCAGCCATTGTCTTCGATGGGAATCTCTCAACCGGGTTCCTGAGTCCTCTCATCTCTGGATTTTGGGAAATCTCAGGAGTATTATCGAGGTGGGTTCACGTAATACACAAAGAAAAATCATAACATTATCATAAATATAAGCCAAGATGTATACTACAATTCTTGTTGAATAATACTGTCCTGCACGCCTAGTTATTACTTTCACTGCACTTAATAAAAAGCACCTTTATTGCTATTATAATGACGTGATGATAAGAAATTAACTTGCTTGACAGTGATTGTTCTTCTCATTGGCGTTCTCAGTTCTTAATGAACCCCTTATTGGGCAAGACTATTTTCTCTTTAAATGAAGAATATTTTTTTGTTAATGTTTCAAAAACATTCGAGGAGAGTAATACGTGTAACTTTCGTGGGGATATGTCACCCAACTGTTCCTGAATTCAATACTCCTTGAATTCTGTGGGTGGTATCCCCCTTTAGTCTTTGTCATTGTTTCAGGACAGGGTAGCCTGTTTATGTATGGGGTACGTGTTCCATTGGTTCATTGGCTTTCCTTTTAAAATCAATTACTCTTAAGTCTTGGGGGGTCTTATTCCTTTTAGAATGGTTTTACATATCACAGGTAAGTGTTTTTTAAATGGCATCATAGACCTTTTGCTTTGCTTTCCTTTTACAGATTCTGGTTCTTCTGGCAAGATTTGCTGTACAGCAGCGAGTGAAGTTGGTTTTAACATTCTGTGTTTGAAAATACCACTTTTAGAAAGTAGGTATTTTCTTGTCTAACCATCCAAGCCTCCCTCTGCTAGGTTGTGTATTCCTTGTCTGGAGTGTGAGTGACAGGGGCTGGGGGATTCCAGGAGACAGGGTGAGTCAGCACAGGGCTGAATAGCAAGATCTACATGTAGATGGGTGGGAGGAGTTGCACCTGGCACCTGAATAGGGCTGTGCCTTCCCTCCACAATGCTGGCTCCACCTCCTGTGGTGTCTGATGTCCCTGGCCTACACTGCAAAAGGAAAGAAGGAGTCTTGTCAACAAAGTGCTCCAGGACTGACAAGAACTGGTTTGGACTAGGCAAAGGCCTCTCTGCCTTCAGAGAACAAAGAGAAATTGAGGATAAAAAGGGGGACCCAAACCCCAGAACTTTAGAACTCTTTTGGACCAAGAAGACTGCCAAGAAGAAGAGCTGGAGAAGCTGTGAGGAGGAACTACCACTTTGCTGTGTGCTTTGCTGTGTTGGCCTGCAGTGGCTGCTTCTGTCTTGGGCAGTGAAAGGACTGGACTGAACTTGCTGCAATCTACTTTGTGAGTTTCTCCAAGGGCTTGAGGTAGAGCTTGCCCCCTGTTCAAGAAGTCTCAGGAACAGCAAAGACTTCAAGCCCGACGCCATCTACGACGCCGCTGCCGACTCCGTGTCCTGAAGGCACTGACGCCGCCACTGAGCCGCTGCTCGCACCGCAACCTGTGGGCACCGCACTCCGCACCGCCTCACGACGACGCCTTGGTATCCCAGACGACGCCGCTCCACGCCGGACTTGACGCCGCTGCTTGCACCGTGGTTCGAGGGCACCGCTCGTACAGTTACACGACGCACCGCCCTCAGTCCGCACCGCAACCTTGGCCTACCGACGCCGGTGCCATCGACTCCAGTTTGTCAGCCGAGGACAGCGCTTCAGCAACGACGACGACGCTGCTGCACCGTGACCTGCCAGCACCGTGACGAGCACCGCCTTCACCTCACACCGCGACCCTGGTCTCACCGACGACGCCATCTGACGCCGCCACCGAGCCGCTTCTCGCACCGCGACCTGAGGGCACCGCACCGCTGCACTTCGCACCTCAGCCTGCCGATGCCAGCGCTCCCGACTTCAACAGAGAGGAGCTCGATCTGCAACGCGTGTGACTTCGAAGGCCTGCGGACGCCGTGTTTTCGGAAGCTCACCGCAAGGTCATCGACGCCCTGCATTTCTGAAAGGTACTGTTTGCGGGTCTTCCCGACACCGTAGCTGACCCGCGACGTCGCGGTCAGCCAGAACTGTTTGGATTTGTTTGTTCACAACGCCATGATAGCCCCGGACGGAGCTGTCGACATCAAGGAACTGTTTTTTTAAGGACACTGTGATAACTGAAGATTTTTAAAGTACTGTACTGTGGATTTTTATCGTATTGGTCTTGTTTTAAGTATATAAAAATATTGGATATTCTTCTAAACTGGTGTGGTGTCCGTTTGTAGTGCTTACACTGTATTACTGTTGGTTATGTGCAAATGCTTTACACACTGCCTCTAAGCTAAGCCTGACTGCTCGTGCCAAGCTACCAAGGGGTGAGCAGGGGTTATTTTAGGAGTGTAACTCCTTATCCTGACTAGGAAGAAGGGTCCCTACTTGGACAAAGGTGCAAGCCCTTGCCAACTAGAGACCCCCATTTCTAACATTGGTGGCAGTGGTGGGATAGGACTTGTGTTTGCACTTGACTTACAGTGATTGGTGTGCACTACTACCATATCGCAGACCATTACGTACCACTTACAGGTTCTTTTTCGGCCTATTTTTGATCTTGCCAGTTTTGAACTTGCTACTTCAACATGCCTGAATCTATAGTATCATCAAATGCATCAGTAGAAATTGCCTTTGAGGAGGATCGATTGGAAGCCTACAATGTCATGGAGTTAAAATCGATTTGCAAGAACCTGAAAGTCCAGGTCAGAGGCCTCACCAGGAAGGATGAGCTACAAAAGGCGCTGAGGGCCTGGGTAGCAGCCAGATATGCCAGTGAGCAATCTGGTGATCTCAGTGGAGAGGTGGAGGAGCCTGTTCATAGGGTGGATGTGCTTTTGGGAGGGGGGAACCCTCCAGGCCAGGCAGCAGTAGTTTGTCCCCAGAGGAGCTGGAGGACAGGCGGGAAGCAAGGAGGTTTGAATTAGAGAAACTCAGAATAGAAAGTGAGAGGGAAGACAGAATAGCCATGGAGGAAAGGAAAATGATGTTAGATCATGAGAGAATTATCAAGGAGCTGGAGCTAAAGAGAAGAACCAGCTCAGATGGTGGCAGCAACGCTTCAGCACACACAGACAGGATTGTACAGATCCCCAAGAATGTAGGTAAAGAGTACAAAAAGGGTGATGACATACAAAGGTGGTTTCAAGGGTACGAGTCGTCTATTCATATGAATGGGGTCCCTGAAAGGAACTGGGGGGCAGGGTTGTGGCCTCTCTTTCCAGACGAAGCTAGGGATACCCTGATAGCTTTGGGTAAAGGGCAGGACCTCACCTATGCTGACATGAAAGACGCTCTCCTCACTAGGTATGGGCTCACTCCTGAGAAGTACAGGGATCAGTTTAGGTCCAGTAAAAGTCTGAGGCCAACACTTGCTTGGAATGTGTGGATATGTTCTGTAGGTCGCTGGATGGTTGGGTGAAGGGCAGTAATGTAACAGATTTTCAGGGGCTCTACAATTTGATTGCATGGGAGCACTTGTCTAGTCTATGTTTTGCAGATCTGCGCCAGCACCTAGTTGATAGTAAGCTAACTGACCCCAGGAAGCTTGCTATGGAGGCGGACCGCTGGGTGAGTACCAGGGTCCACAAGAAAGCGTTTGGGGGAGACTCAGCCAAAGGTGGGCAGGGTCCCCAGCAGAAAAGTGGGGGGACAAGGGTAAAGCACAGGAGTTCTCTAAAGGGCCCCACACTATTACCAAGGGTAAAGGTTCCCGTCCCCCAGGTGATAAGAAGAAAGAGGTCTCTACAGGAAAGCCTGTTGAGACCGGCCCTCGCAAGTGTTATGCATGTGACCAGGTAGGTCACTTGAAGGGGGACCCCAAGTGCCCAAAGGGGACACAGCCGCCCACCGGTGGACAGTCAAAAGTGTTAGCTGGTGTAGCGCTTGGGGAGGAGGGGTGCCCACAGGAGGGTGGGGATCCCGCAGAAATTACCCTCGTCTCACTAGGGGACAGTGAGATGGTCCCAGGAAACCATGTGCCCCCTAACACAAAGAAATATAGCACCTGGGTGACCATTAATGGGAGAAGGGTAGAGGCTCTCAGAGATACAGGAGCCAGTGTGACCTCAGTCCGGTGTCACCTGGTCTCTGAGAAGCAGGTAGTCCCAGGGGCATTCCACCAAGTAGTTGCTGTAGACAACTCTGAGCGCCAGTGTATGGTGGCGCAGGTTCCCTTTGAATGGGGGGGGGGGTCTCAGGTCCCTTGAAGGTGGTTGTGAGCCCTACCATGCCTGTAGATTGTCTGCTAGGTAACGACCTGGAGCAGTCCTTATGGAAGGATGTTGAGCTCAGGTCTCACTTGGAGATGCTTGGGTTGCCAGAGTGGGCATGCGTGTTTACTCGGTCAATGACAGCCAGAAAGGGTGATCAAGAGTACTTGGAGCCTGGAACAATGGCCCAAGTCCCTGCCAAGAGGACGGGCAGGGGGTGTGGGAAACCGGCCCCCGAAGTTCCCACGGACCGGGAGGAGGCAGACCTCGAGGGGACGCCCGGTGCCTGCAGGGGAACAGGTAGCCGAACTGGGAGACATCTCTGAGCTGACCCATTGGCAGCAAGAAGGGGTCCGACCAGGGAGGAGTTCTGCAGGGAGCAGAGCGAGTGCCCTACTCTGGAGGGTCTGCGGCGGCAGGCTGCAGACCAGGCGGCTGGTAATAAGTCCGGGTCACATCTGATCTACTGGGAGAATGGTCTCCTATACAGTGAGCCTAAGGTTGCTAAGCCTGGGTCAGCCCGTGTGCTGGTGGTACCCCAGCGCTTCAGGACCTTCCTACTGGGTCTGGCTCATGACGTGCCTTTGGCAGGACATTTGGGGCAGGACAATACCTTTGACAGGCTTGTCACCCACTTCTTTTGGCCCCAAATGCGAAGGCAGTCAGATGCACACTGTAGGTCTTGCCAAACTTGCCAGGCAAGTGGTAAGAGTGGGAGGAAAGTCAAAGCTCCTCTCCAACCTTTTCCTGTTGTTGGAACACCCTTTGAAAGGGTGGGGATGGATATTGTGGGGCCACTGGATCCCAAGACAGCCATGGGCAACAGGTACATCCTGGTCTTGGTGGATCATGCCACCCGGTACCCGGAGGCAATCCCTCTCAGGACAACGACGGCGCCAGTGGTGGGCCGGGCGTTAATGGGGATCTTTTCCCGTGTGGGCTTCCCCAGAGAGGTGGTTTCTGACAGGGGACCAATTTCATATCCAAGTATATGACATCCCTGTGGAAGGAGTGGGGTGTAACCTACAAGTTCACCACTCCTTACCACCCACAAGGAAACGGTCTGGTGGAGAGATTCAACCAGACCTTGAAAGGCATGATCAAGGGTCTAACAGAACCCATGAGGCGTAAGTGGGACGTCCTTTTGCCATGCCTACTCTTTGCATACAGGGAGGTGCCTCAGAAGTCTCTTGGGTACAGACCCTTTGAACTCCTGTATGGCCACCCTGTCAGAGGACCTCTGAGTTTGGTAAAGGAAGGCTGGGAGGCAGCTCCCAGGAAAACTCCCCAGGATGTGTTTAGTTACATGCTGGCCTTTAGAAACCAAACTGCCCGCTTCAGGAAACTCCCTCAGGCGAACCTAGAAGCAAGCCAGGAAGAAATGAAGAGGTGGTATGACCAGAATGCCACTCTGGTCGAATTTCAACCTGGGCAAAAGTGTGGGTCATGGCCCCAGTGGAACCTTGTGCCTTGCAGGACAAGTGGACTGGGCCATATGAGGTGGTGGAGCGCAAAAGTAACGTCACCTACCTGGTGAATTTGCAGACTCCAAGGAACCCTTTGAGGGTCCTTCACGTGAACCGCCTCAAGCCCCACTTCGAGAGGTCCGAAGTGAGTATGCTCTTGGCAACAGATGATAGGGTGGAAGAGGAGAGTGAGCCTCTCCCTGACCTCCTGTCTACCAAGGAGCATGATGGGTCAGTGGAGGGTGTGATCCTCTCCCCTACACTGACTCAAGAGCAGCAGGGGACTGTCACCATTTGTTGGGACAGTTCGCCCCACTGTACTCTCTGACCCCCAGTGTTACTCACTGGTGTACCCATGACATGGACACTGGTGACAGCCCTCCTGTAAAGCACAAAATTTACAGGTTGACTGACCTGGTCAGGGCCAGCATCAAGGAGGAGGTCTCTAAGATGTTGGCGTTAGGGGTGATTGAGCCCTCCAACAGTCCTTGGGCCAGCCCAGTGGTTTTGGTCCCAAAGGCTGCTGCACCCCGTGCCACTCCAGAACTCCGGTTTTGTGTGGACTACCGTGGGCTCAATGCCGTCACCAGGACTGATTAGCTCATTGATCGGTTGGGAGCTGCCCGGTTCCTCAGCACGTTTGATTTAACGTCTGGGTACTGGCAGATTGCCTTAACCGATGGGGCCAAGGAGAAGTCAGCATTCTCAACCCCAGAAGGTCATTACCAATTTCGGGTGATGCCCTTTGGGTTGAAGAATGCCCCTGCTACCTTTCAGAGGTTGGTCAATCAGGTGTTGGCTGGACTGGAGGATTTCAGTGCCGCCTACCTGGATGACATTGCTGTGTTCAGTTCCAGCTGGCAAGAACATTTACAGCACCTTGAGAAAGTGTTGAGGGCTCTGCAAGGTGCAGGCCTCACGATCAAGGCCAGTAAGTGCCAGATTGGGCAGAGTTCTGTGGTGTACTTGGGACACCAGGTAGGAAGCGGCCAGGTGGCGCCCCTACAACCCAAGATCGACACCATTCTGGCTTGGGAACCCCCCAAGACCCAGACAGAGGTGAGAGCCTTCTTAGGTCTCACCGGCTACTATAGGAGATTTGTTAAGGGCTATGGCACCATCGTTGCCCCCTTAACAGAGCTGACTTCGAAGAAGCAGCCCAGGAAGGTGATCTGGACTGAGTCTTGCCAGAAAGCTTTGATGCCCTGAAGGCAGCCATGTGCACGGCGCCCGTGCTCAAGGCACCTGACTTCTCCAAAGAATTCGTCGTGCAGACTGACGCTTCAGAGCATGGTGTGGGAGCGGTGCTCTCACAACTGAACGAAGAGGGCCTGGATCAGCCTGTAGTCTTCCTTAGCAGGAGACTACTCCCCAGGGAACAGAGGTGGAGTGCCATAGAAAGGGAAGCTTTTGCTGTGGTCTGGGCACTGAAGAAGCTGAGACCATACCTGTTTGGGACTCACTTCCGGGTTCAGACAGACCACAGGCCCCTCAGATGGTTGATGCAAATCGTCCTTCCGTGCTCCGTACGCCTCCAGGAGAGGTGCTCTGCTCCAGCAGTCATTCGTCCGGACTTCCTGCCCCTGTCCACTTCCGCATCCTCTCCCACGCCATCGACTTCCGTGTCTGTGCTGTCGCCTTCACAGAGTCCGTCCATTTTAACCTGATTGGTTCTGACACGACCTACCACTAGTACATTGACCTGGCACCTCATTGCCCCTGGGGTCCTGATGGCCATGCTGTGCACCCGTCTGGTCAGGAATTCCGTCACAGTACCTCCCATTCAGGCATGGCCGATTGGGCCATGAAGAATCTGCGTTCCTGGAGAGAAAATCAGCCGTACCCTGCAGACTCCCTGATAGGTGACGGGTCTGAAACTAAAAAGGTTGAAGGGTTAAAAACCACCAGAGAACCCAGGCATTCGTGTCCTTATTCCTAGAAACTAGAAAGCCAAACCAGAGGAGCAAGGTCAGTGAGTAACAGGAAAGACCGACCCAACAAGTAATATTGCAAAGCTTCCATGGCCCTCTTTATGGACAAACATTCTTTCTCAATAGTCTGATAATGCAGTTCACGAGGAAGTAGCTTCTGGCTTTGTAGGAGGCTGGCTTAGTATATAGTGCACACTTAGTTAAGTGAAGCATCCTGCACTAATCCAGACATCCCTTATGGTGATTTTGGTGGTCTTAGACAACCTTAGAAAGCTCTCTAAGTGCTAGCTGTGGAGAGCAGCCATCAGGCTTAGTCCAGAAGGAGTGTTAAGCAGCTTGTTTTGCCAGTACCAATCATGTAGTGTAGGTTAAACAAAAACGAACCACATAGTGTAGTTATAAAAATAGTAATATTTATTATGCACACTCACTAACACATTGGTATATCTCCTACCCGGAGATATATACACACCATATTTCAAAAGGAGAACAGGTAAGTAGCACAAATGCACAGTGGAGACCAAACCATATACTAATAAAGTGGAATGCAAACAGCAACCGAAGTCGAGACTTGACCCAGAAGACTTAGAAGAGCTGGGGACCCAAGGAGCCACCCAAGGTAAGTACCCAGGATCCCCACTGAGACCGTGTGCAGAGTGGAAACACAGCCGCATACTTAATGCAAGTCAATGGGGAGGTTGCGGTTGCAGTTTAGCAGAAGGACCCTTCCCAGAGGACCCTAAAGAAACCCTGTGAAAAATGGAAGGTTGGAGAGGCACCCCCACCAGTGGATAAACCAGGATACCTACACCAGGGAAGACGGGTGGATAGGTGCGAAGTGACGTCAGAAACCGCTGTAGACCCCAATGGAGGACTTCACTGAAGATGCCGCTGGCGAAGAAGGTGAAAGTCTGGTGGAATTCAAGGGTGGATGCTTGAAGAGGAGTACCTGCAAGCAGGAGGGACAGAGTCTATGCCACTCGAGAGTGACCAGGAGGCATGGAAGAACAATGACGGTAGATGCAGGAGGGTTGACGTTGACCTTGCCGCTTTAGCTGGGAGGACCAGGCGACGCTTTGAAAGACCAGGAGCCCTTCACAAGCTGTCCCACATCGGAAATCGAGAACAAGGGGGTCGGTATCCGGCGGGAGCACCAACAAGCCTTGGCAGCAGCAACAGACGTGAAAAATGAAGAAGGTGCAGTGTCCAGACCAGTAAGGTCCAAGGGACTCAAAGTGCAGGAGAGTCAGAGCAGGCCTGAGCAAGCAGGGTAGCCCACGGGAGCCAAAGAAGACCCTCCAGAGGACCCACAGGCCGAAGGCACAGGAGTTGCAAGAGGACCTCGAGCAGCTCACCAAAGATGCATGCCCACGGTGCAAAGGATGCGGTGAGGGTGAAGATCTTGACAGGAAGAGATGCTGGAGGCTGGAGTTTCTTGGAGCCTGAAGAGCTCTGGAGAAGAGAGACAACAAGCCTTGGCAATGGCAAGTTGATGCAGTGCACAGGGGTGCTGTTCCAGCGGTTCCGACGAGGGATACTCGCCTCAAACTCTGTGAGAAGACAGTGCAGGCCTTGAGGGAGTTGCAGAACCACTACCTGTGTTGCTGGGCCATTTGAAGTCCGGAGGACGTCAGGTGCAGCAGACTGGTCAACTTAGTTGCTGTGCATGCAGATGCAGGGGAGTGACTCCTTCACTCCAAGGGAGATTCCTTCAGTGTCTTTGATGCGCTCAGGTCTGGAGAAGAACCTGGATGAAGCACAGATGACCCAGAAGACTGGCTGGACACACAGACCAGGAGTAGCAGGAGTCTTCTTAGATTCAGTCTCGGTTCCCAAAGCGAAGTCCAACGTACTCCAGACGGTAGAAGTAGAAGTGGTTTCTGATCTGAATCTTGTCCCACAACGAATCTGAAGAGCCACCCACAGGTAAGTCCTTAAGCCCCTAAAGGAAAGTGTTGGGACGATTCAGGAGCCCCTCCCAGAGGAGGGGCTGGACAGAAGGGAGGATACTCCCATGTCCTTTGTCCAGTTTTGTGCCAGAGCGGGAGCCAATGGCTCCCTGAACTGGATTCAACTTGAGTATACAAGGAGGGCACCAAATGTGCCCTTCAAAGCAGTCTGGTGGTGCTGGCAAGCACCCACACCCCAGCCCAATACACTAAGTCCTATCTGGGAGGTGGTAACACCTCTCTGTGAAAGGAAACCTATTGCCTATCTTCCCCTGCTCGAGCCTGGCTCAGCAGCAGGAGGGCAGAATCGTGTCTGTGGTCGGCAGCATCACTAGCTTGCTGTTACACCCTGAAAGGCTGGTGCCGGGAATACAGGGGGGCTCTCTAGGGGAGCCCCCCAGCACATGGGATCCTACATCCAACACTGGAATCGGTGTTGGGGTAGGATTCCAACATGTTTGATAGCAAAAATGACCGGTTTTGGTGCAGCCAATATATAGTTAGACATCTCATAATTGACTTGATGTCCACTATATGAATAAAATTGCTGATACACTTACAAAGTCTGGAGAATCGACTCCTGAGATTGTAGGGGGTCCTGCTCATGCACACTTAACCAAGCACCCTGCCTTCAGGATTAAATGGCCTACCTTAAGGGTGACTTATAGGTTTTAAGTGTAGTGACCTCCGATATAAAGAAACTTATAGCTGTTGTGAGTGGTGCTAGCACCAGTTCACACAGGCTGCAATGGTAGGCCTGTAGTTACAGTTTGAGTGGTATCTTGTGGTTGGTTATAATATGCTGCAGCTCATGGGAGACCGCTGGTGTACCTATGCCCTGGGTACCTTAGTACCATATACTAGGGAATTAGATGGGTACACCAGTAGCCAATTAGGAAGGTACCAAAGTACTTACCATAGTCCAGTTTAGGGAGAGAGCACAGTGACTAGGGTCCTGATTAGCAGGATCACAGTAAGACTAGTCAGAAAACAGAATGACACCAGCAAAAAGTGGGGGTAACCATGAAAGCAGATCCTACTTTCCCACAGGCTTATAAAGGCCACAGGCCACAAATATTGGTCAGCATCAAGTTGAGATAAAACAGCACCGATACCCCTGTCCGAGGCGTTGGATTGAAGAAAAACTGAGCTTCAAAGTTAGGACAGATCAATACTAGGTTATTGCAAAAATAAGATTTTAGGTAGTCAAAGCTGTGCTGCACTTCAGGGGTCTATTCAGTAGTCTGATTGGGTCGGGACTTAAGCAAAAGATCCATCAGGGTAGCAGCTTTCTCAGCAAAGTGAGGGATGAACCTGCGATAGTAGCCTACCAAACCCAAAAAGGAATGGACTCCTTCTTGTCCTGGGCAGATCATGTATTGCCTGAACTGTGTCAACCTGAGGATGTATCTTACCCTTCTCTATGTGATATCCTAAATATCGGATAGAGATGGTGATCAGAGTGCATTTTTCAGGATTTGCCGTGAAACCGGCCTCTCAGAGTGTCTGCAATATTGTAATAGGTGTTGCTCCCAGTTTTGACTAAAAATCATGATTTTATTGAGGTAGGCTGCAGCGGAAGCCCTATGGGGTGGTAAGAGAATATCCATAAGTCTCTTAAAAGTAGCTGGAGCCCCATGTAGTCCAAAAGGTAAAACCATGAACTGATAAAGACTAGTGGATGTGAAAAACGCTATTTTTTCCTTTGTCTGTTGGTGTAAGGGGAATCTGCCAATATCCTTTTAACAGGTAAGGGTGCTGAGGTAAGAGGCTGACCCAAGGTTCTCAACCTACTCATGTACATGGGGCATGGGTTAGGTGTCAAACTTAGATCTACTATTCAATTGTTGAAAATCAATGCAAAACCTAATGCTCCCATTTTGGAACTAGGGGGTTACAGGAGAACACCATGCACTATTGGATGGCTCAATTATACCGTCCTCCAACATTTTCCTCACTTCGGTTTCCACTGCCTTTCGACATGCTTCAGGGATTTGGTAGGGTCTTAATCGTACCACCATGGCTACCCTCTGTGACAATATCATGTTTAAGGGTAGTTCGACCACGTGTAGTTCAAAATACATCCTTGTATTGATTAACAAGTTATGCAATCTGTTCTTTCTGGGTGGTATTGATGAAATCGCCATACCGTATGGGTGATTCCTCCAGTGTACTGTTTTTTGGAAAGGAAAGCAGTATTTAATGCTGGCGAGTCAGTTACCAACAGGGTGGTGGAACCCTCATCCTGCCCTATTGTCCATTTCCCACTTCTTAAGAAGATTAATATGATAAATCTGGTCACGTCTATGCTTGTGTGGTATTGCCAATGTACATGTTACAGGAGTGACCTGGGCGGTTATTTTGTAAGGGCCTTGCCAGCGTGCCAGTAGTTTATTTTCAGATGAGGGGAGTAACTCCAGTACTTTTTCTACCACCTGCAATTGCCTCACTTTACTAGTTTTATCATAAGCTGCCTTCTGCTTGCCCTGAGCTTTTTCTAGGTTATTTCTTACTTCTTCCCAAAGACTATGGACTTTCTCTTTGAGGTTTGTGACATATTCTAGAAGTCCTACTTCTTCAACCTCTTCCCAATGCTCAGTTGCCATATCAAGCAGGGTGCGGGGTTGTCTCCCAAAGACTAACTCAAAGGACTGTACCTAGTCGATGACTGTTCATGGGTATGTATGGCATATAACACCAGGGGCAGTTTACTGTCCCAGTCCCTTCTCGTCTCCAGTTTTTTTAACACGGTTTTAATGGCATGATTGTATCGTTCCACCAGGCCGTCTGTCTGGGGATGATAAACAGAGTTCTTAATCTGGGTTGTACCCAGGATCTTACAAACCTGCATCATCAACTTGGACATAAAAGGAGTTCATTGGTCAGTAAGCAACTCCTTCGGGAAACCCACTCTTGAGAAGAACTCGATCAGTGCATGGGCGACCGAGGGTGGGGTCATAATAGATAGTTGTAGGGCTTCTGGATACTGGGTCGCATAGTCTACAAGGAGGAAGATATATTGGTAGCCACGTACATAGGTCACCAATGGCCTGACCAAGTCTATGACCACCCAAGAGAAAGGAATATCAATAATAGGCAGGGGCCTTAAAGGGGCTTTCAATACTTGAACTGGGTTGGTGACTTGGCATCTCTCACATGCTGCACACGGTAGGGAAGTGGGACCACCAATTGACTTATAACATCTAATAGAGACATCTAGCCGCAGATTCCTTACTTCAGAATCGTCCCCAGGTGCCAGACTGGATCCAAAAACTTTTTTCCCCACAGTACGTCTGCACGCCAGCAGAGGGTGTCGAGCTAATCCACATCGACGTCTTCCCTGGATGTGACGTCCGCAAAGTCCATATTACCCCTCCGCTGACGTCGGTTCCTTCTTTTCTGCGTTTACAACGCTAATCCGGAGCAGAATTCGGGCCAATATTGGGCCCTTCCTCTTTCTTCAGTATCGAACAGTGTGCCAACACGATGTCTTCTGGGAATAAACCCTGCTGTTCTTGTGAGAGGCAGATATCGATCACGGATCCACATACCGTCTGCTTGTGGTGTCTGGGTGAACACCATGACTCCGCCGACTGCGGCTCCCGTCAGGTTCTCCAGCCGAAGGCATTCTAGGAACTCCATATGAAACTCCTTGCTGCGCGGATGACTGATGAATCACGGCATCGTTCGTCTTCCCCCGAAGCGACCTTCGGATGAGTCGTGATGTCGTTCGTTTCTCCTTAAGCCAGGAGGCAGGTCGAGGAGTCGTTCAGGTGAGGAGCCATCACCCTCCCATAAGACGCCAAAGATCCAGCGTCCCAAACGTAAGTTGAACGTCCTCCCTCACCCCTCGGGTGCGGAGGCCTCTCAAGCGACTCTGTTATGCCCTGCATAGTTTACTTATATCTTGTAGTTCATCAATCTTCCTGCTGCTCAGCCAGTGTGTATGTTTACTGTAGAATGTTGACAATTCAGTGATGCACGGAATGTTGGGTGTCTGTGTGAGTGAGGAATGTCAGTTAGAGATGGGCTGAGCAGCAGGCAGGCTGCTCCTGGTGGGGTTTGCTGTCACCTGGAACTAAGGGCTTGAGTACTGGCTAACCTACATCTACATCACCTGTTTACCTGGACTACCTACCTGATTTACCTGTGTACCATCTTCATGTACTTGGACCAGCTACTGATTAAAGGTACTCCTGAACTTTACTTGGCTACCAGTGTCTACTTGTGTCACAGGATACAACATTTACCATGCTTTTCTGAATACTCTTGAGCCGGGGCAATCTTAGAGCAGATGAAAGAATACTTTCTTTCACTTCAGCGGGTCATCGACCCACTGACTCGCTCTGGTAGGGAGTGCCCCAGCTGTCTCTTTTCCGACGACTTTGACCTCAGCGGGCCCCCTGAATCCATTAGCAGATTTGGCGCCGGTGCACACCCCTCTGGGGTTCACACCTTTGGATCCGGTGCCTTTTTAGCCTGCAACGTTGGTGGCGCCGCTTGATGTGGACCTCATTACCATTTCTGATTACGGCGTCGGTAGTGCCGCTCATTGTAGATCTGTCTACTTCGGATCATGTCCAATCTCCACCAGGAATCCCTGTGGGATATCCTCATTTACAGGCGGAGAGGAGGATGTGGGGCAAACTCTCCTTGGCACCCTTGGAAGAAAACTGGCCGACTGATCTGGGGGGTACCAGCGGCCTGCAGTCGTCCCAGCCTCAGACTTGCTCCCTCCTTTGGGTATTGCATCATAGGATAGTTCCGCTTTGTCAGAGGTTTTGAGAAGAGCAGCTACAATCTTGCATTGCCAATTTCCTTCCGTGAAACTAACCACAGATCCCTTGACGCCGATCCTCTGCCAAGGTGAGAGGGGAGTGGTCCCCGTTACTCTCCTACAACGAGTCCCTCTTCGACATAATGTTGGGGACTTGGGCACAACCTGTCACGGGGCAGCCTGTTGACCGGGCAGTGTGCCACAGGCATATCCCTGCCCCAGGAGATCCCCTCTGCCTCTTACTCCATCCCAACACTGGAGGATTGGTGATACAGGCTGCTACTGCGTCGGCAGACCGTTCTGTCCTCCCGGTGGTTCCCCCTGGCAAGGACTCTAGATGGTTGGATAATTGGGTTCCGAGTCTCTTCTGCTAGTGCAGCCATGCGATCTTTGAATACTGCTTGCGTTTTAGGCAGAATGTCTCACTCTCTATTAGACTCTGTCGCACAGCGCTTGCCCTCGGTGTCGGAGGAAGCTCCTCCAAGTAGTACAGGCTGGCCGGGAAGCCTCCAAATTTGTTATTAAGTGTAGTATGAACACCACTGATTATGTTGGTAGAGGTATGGCTCAGGCTGTGGCGCTGCACAGGCATGCCTGGCTGCGGCAGTCTGGATTTTCTGAGCCGGTGAAAGACATTCTTCAAAATATGCCATTGATGGTATTCATCTCTTTCGAGAGCAGGCTGATTGAGCCCAGCGTCGGTTCAAAGGTAACTGACCTGATAAATCGACCTCATAGGTTCGTAGTTATATATTCGTACCTTAGAGCGGTATGCTACATTCTGAGTTCAGCCTGTTTTTGTTAAGTGGCACTAGCACCATTTTGAGGTAACAAAATGTAGGAAGCTGTCTGAATATACTATACCAAAGTAAGGTATAGTGTTCACAGAGTCCAGGGAGTCCCCAGAGGTATAGCAGAGGCTAAATTAGGTAAGTAGTAACAACTTTCTTTGTGGTAGTGTGGGAGAGCAGTTAGGCTTATCCAGAGGGTGTGTTAAGCAAGTAAGTAAGACTTTTCTTGGCTTGAGTTATAGTTACTATTTTCCCCATACAAAACAACAGTTCAACACAGAACTTTTTAGGCCCAAAATTTCATAACATGGGTTCCTATGGGAGATAAATGGTTATCGGTTTCACAGGTAAGTAAACTGCTTACAAGTGGGAGTTTTAGGGCGTAGGACCAAGGTTCCCCAAGATCTAGGTAGGCACTCGAGTTGCCAGACTGGGGCGGCCAGGTGTAGAGTGCAGGGGCCCAATGTTAGCTAATGGGGCTAAGGGAGCCTTCGGTTAGGTTCTGCTTACGAGCAGGCCACTCAGGTGTGGGAGCAAAGCTGCACTGCAGGGGCCAACAATCAGCACAGGAGCTGCACCATCAGCAGCACTGGGGCGGCTGGGTGCAGGGTCCCAAGGAGACGTTTAGGACCCTGTGATTCTCAATGGAGACCGCCGGTTTCACAAAGTTGCTGCAGGCTCGGGCAGGGAGACTTCCTGAAAGCGACCACCGGCTGGAGAGGTAAGTTGGGATCTTGGTGGATGCTTGGACACCGTCAGTTGGGCCACCCAAGGCCGCGGGGCGTTGGGTGCAGGGGTGTCTTATGGCATCGGGCTTTCTTACCAGCTCTGATTCGCAGTCGGGCGGATCCTTCAGGTTGAGGCTGCAGACGGCGGGGTCTTGAGGCATGTTGGGGACCACTGGATCCCAGGTCAGGATCAGTGGAGAGACCTCCTTGTGGTGTTGTGCCACTCGAACTAGGGCCGTGGGCGTCGGGTGCAGAGTGGTGCAGAATTGCGGAGTCACCGAAATTCTAATTTTGTGGGTGAGTCTTGGCTTCAGCAAATCCGGTGCTCACAGGAGACAGTCAGTAAGATGGTTACAGGGAAGGTCCTCCGGGAGCTGGGGGGGGGGCTGCTGGACATGCCGGGTTCTTCGCTGTAGGCAGGTCGGAGACGGGACAGGCCAGTAGGGAGTCGGCACGGCTCTTCGGTCTTCTTTCTTCCTTGAATCTGAGGAGGCAAGGTTCAAGGTGGCCTCTAAATACTAGATTTTGGGGTGGTAAAAGGGGTGTGCAGGTCAGGACCAATGGGTCCCTTCAATGGGGTTTGTACACCACCTTTTATGCTACCCTCCAGTGGGAGGGGGGCATGAGCCTCTCTCTAATTGGCTGAGTCCCCTCACCTTCAAGATGGGGACTGAGATGTGTGCTTCACCTCACCTCCCCCACCTGAGGGGTGAGGTTGGCAAAGGTGGCCACACCTCTCCACTTAGCTTGGTTTTCCCACCATTCTCCCACCCAATGTCGGGGGCAGAACAAGTGGGAGCCAGTTGCTGGCGGCAGCAAAAGGCAGGAACAGCTTCCAGAGGCGGCCGGCCATTGAAGCTTTCCGTTAGTGAACCCAGCCCATTCTGGGAGAGGAGGCATGACACCTCTGCCCAGGATGGGCTTTGTTTTGAGACCCAGAGAGCGGAGGCTATCTACCCAGGGGGCCAGAAACCTGTCTGGTGGTGGCAAATGGCGGCAGCCATTCAGGAACCACACCAGGCCTTGTCGTTTTTCAGGCGGCATCTCTAAGATGCCCTCTGAGTGCATTTTTCATTAAATCCTACACTGGTATCAATGTGGGTTTAATGTGCTGAGAAGTTTGCAACCAAGCTTCCGAGGTTCTAGTAAAGCCATTATGGAGCTGTGGAGTTCGTAGTGACCAACTCCCAGACCATATACTCTTTATGGCTTTACTACACTTACAATGTCTAAGAATGGGCTTAGACACTGTAGGGGTACAGTGCTTATGCCACTGTACCCTCACCTTAGGGCTAGTGCACTCTGCTAGAGGGGGGGGGGTATACCTAGGCCTGGGTTGTATGCATGCCACACAGGGATGTGTGCCATATCGAGTCTTCACTTTTCTCTGCACCAAAACACAGCCTGCAATGGCAGTGTGTGAGTGTTAAGGAACAGAGCCTCAAAGGGTGGCTCAAAAGGTGCTGCAGCTCTTATAGACCCTTCTCTGGTCACAGTGCCCTTGGTACCCATGGTACTTATTACAAGGGGCTTACCTGTGACCAGAGATGTGCCAATTGTGGGTACAAAGGTACAGTTTTGAGAAAGAATACAGGCCCTGGGAGCCTGATAGGTAGGGACCCAGGGCACATCAAGTTAGGTTGCATAAGATGTCAGGCAAAAAGTGGGGGGTAAACATGCATTGTCTTCTGTGTTGTAGTTCTTTTATTACTTGTTTAGCTATCAGTACTGCAGCGGGCCGCCTGTAGGTAGCATGTTTGCCTCCTATAGATGGCACGTGCAATTACTGTCTATCAGGGCCCTGGTGAGCCTTCCTGCCTCTGGGGTTTCCAAGTTATGGACCGGAACACTCTTTCATGTGTTTTTGGTTCCCTTATCTTGGTTGCCACATGGCTGTGCTGTAACCTTGCACTGTAGTTGCATGCTCTTTTGCCTTTGGAGTAATATAACACTATGGGTTACTCCTTCTACTCTTTTTTTGGAAGCAGTAATTCCTCTATTGGGCGTTAAATATGGCTATGCTGGTTTCTTCACCATTACCCCATCAGACGACTGCATCTTGCGTGCGTTTGCCTAGGAGTGGTGTAACGCTCTGGGTTACTGGTCTTGCCTCCCTTTTCTGGGAGCGTTACTTCCTCTATTAGGAATTTTTCCGGCTAGGATGGTGTGCATAACCACTGTCTGTCAGCAATAGAGGTGCTAGCCTTCTGATTTTTGTCACTGGTTACTTCATGTGATATGGTTATGTTTCTCTATTGGCTGCCTTGTATTTTACATGCCTGCCAGTTCCTTCCTTACAGATTTATTGCTACAACATCTGTCTTCTATTCCTTCTGCGATCCGGAAACGTTGTCCTATGTCAACTGGTCGCTTCTATTCGCAACATTTGTGGTCAAGTACGACTGCACTTGAGGTCCAGCACTGGATTGTGTCCTGGGGGTTCCTTCAGTAGCACCCTCTTTTTCTTTATCATATTATCTACTTTTTTGGTGGTTTTTCATGGACCTCTCTCTCCCCCCTTCGTGACAGACTTAAGGTTGTTTCTATATACTCCCCTCGGGACTAGTTAATCCTCCCCTCGGATTAACTAGTCACCTCTCCTAGAAACCTGGGGACTCGTTTCGAGCAACTATAAAACGCAAACCGTACATTCGTGTCCACCATCTTTCATATATCCTGCACCCTGCCCTCTTTTACCTTTTGTATATTATTGTGATTCCAAGCCTATTGTACATTTCTATGTTTCCTGTAAAGCGCTCTGATACCCTAACGGGTCAAGTTCGCGCTCTATAAAACACAAAAATAAATAAATAAAATAAAATATACTGTACTACTTCATTTTGCTATGTTGTCTTATCGGTGCTTCGTACCATTATTTCTGTAATTTTCCATATTATTAGTATGTCTTTCCCTTGGGGTAGCGTAAGCTTTCTCTTACGCTCTCCCCTTTTTTCCAAAGGGGATATGCGTGTATATCTTGAAACCCCTTGTGTATCTTAATAAGAGTTTTATGTCTGTATACTTCCATATATAAATGTATATTTCAGTGGATTATCCTAGAGCTTTTCCATTGTCTATAGCTCTTTATTCTGTTTATGGCCGCTTCTTGTGGATAGTTTTTGTGATTGTTTCTTCTTCGTACCATGAATGCTCTGTGATATTAGGAGATTCCTCAGTGGTGTTTCAGAGATTCTGTGTTCCACAGGGCCTATTCAGTGTCCTAGGTTCGCTCTATGATCACTATGGCCTTCTTGGGTCATTTACTGGCATTTCTTCTTCCCATGACTAATTTCTCTTCACACTATGGGTGTAATCTTGTCGACCCTGTGGTTGTTTCAGTTGTGGGCACCTAATATACTTGGGTCAGATGCTATCGGGGGTCAAAATTTCTTGTTTGTCCTGCTGTATTTCTTTTGACTTGCTGGGCAGGTCAACTGGCATTTTGCTCCCATGGTTTTTGGTGTACAATTCTTCGACACCTGGTCCCATATGCGGGACGTTTGTGTGACTAAGTTATTACGTGCTGGACTTGTGTGTCTGAGTGTGATACTCTCCTCAGTCATCCTCCTCCCCTCGGTCCCTTATTTTCTGACTGGGTTTATATTACTTGTGCATTCTTGTAGTCCCAGTTTGCAGATCCTCCTCCAGGGATGGTATGGCTTGGGTATCTGATTCTAAAGTAAGGAATCTGCAGCTAGATGTCTCTATCAGCTGAACAAGTTACTTACCTTCGGTAACGATGTATCTGGTAGAGACAGGATCTTGCTGCAGATTCCTTACACCCCTTCCATCCTCCCAGCACTGCGAACTATTTTTCATTCTTCTTCCTTCATAATGAGCATGTGTTGGGATGTCCTGCTTGCAAACATTCTTGTTGTATTATAGGCACAAGGGATATCCTTCCTGGCTAAATTATGGGTGTGATGCAGGTTCATTCGATCCTGCTTTATTTCTGCATACTCCTCCATTCAGTACGGTAGTATCTTTGGTGGTTATGTTTATCGTTTGGAGGGTCAGAAGCACATTGCTATTTCTGTTTTCTGTCTTATTGGACCTCTTGCATCTTTGACTACTTCCTTCTTTCTTTTGCATTGAACAGATACGTGACACATAGTGCCTAGTGTCTTGGCACAGTGTTCCACAGTTTCTGTATGTGGCTCCACGTTTTGAGCCCGTACTATAGTCACGAAGAAACTGACGTAAGTGCGTCGGCGGATGGGTTATATGGACTCCACGGACGTAACATCCGAGGATGTCGTCGATGCGGAGTCGCTCAGGGCCGTCTGCCGGCATGCGGACGTACTGTGGGGGAAAAAGTTTCCGAATCCAGTCTAGCGCCTGGAGAGGATTCTAAAGTAAGGAATCTGCGGCTAGATCCTGTCTCTACCAGATACATAGTAACTGAAGGTAAGTAACTTGTTCTTCTTCTCCTTTCCTTACTTGTCTATATAACAGTCCTTTAGAAATACAGAAATAGGGGCCTACCTGACCATCAGGGTCCGATACTGCTTGTCCCCAGGCATGAGTGAGGTTTGGATCTTCTCTTTGGGCTGCTCTGAAACTAGGCGCTGTACCAGCTGTAGAGGAAGAAGTGGGGAAGACGTTCGAATCATCGGCCAATATATACAGGCGGTTATGTTGATGTTTCACGCAGAGTGTAGGCATCCTACGACTCTTACCCTCTTCTGTCTGCTGCTCCCGAAAAGGGGCCTCCCTCCACCATGCAGACTCACTCTCCATTTCTTCCACAGAATTTAGTAACGTAGCAAAGTGGGTATAGTCGGTCCCTATTATCATTTCTTCCACCATCTGTGGGATAGCACCTACTTTCAGGTTTTCCTGCCAACCCCTCCAGTTTATGTGACAATAGCTACAGGGTAGGGTTTACTATCCCCATGTACCCATGTGATGATCGCAGGTTCTCCTTGTATCCACTGTTTGGGCTTAACCTTTTCCTTACTTATTCTGTCAGCATCCTGAATCTACCAACGCTGTTGATTGTCCCCATTCACTGTTATGCGTTTCCAATACCTACTGGTACTACCCCGGGCGTAAAGAACATGTCCTCGCACATACCCAATTTACATGGGTTCTACCGGGGGTACTTTCTGAGGGCAATTGCGTGTTACATGTCCCCATTCTGCGCATTGAAAACACTGTGGACCCTGATTTAGGTCTCTTCCCTGGGGTCTCACAGGTACCTTGGACTCAGGGAGGGGTCGGGAAAGTTGTCTAGGAGTGGATCTTTTCCATTTGTGGCTTGTAGGGGGCCCTATTCTTGGATGGGCAACCCTAAAGTCAGGAGACCTATGAAAAGCACATGCCTGGTCTATAGCCATGCTTACAGTCACATTTGAATGTTAAATGTTGTTTTATCCAGGCTCTGCTGGTTCTTGGTAGAGCTTCAAGGAACTGTTCCAACAAAATTTTATCCAAGACATCGTCAAGGGTCTGGTTTGAGCCAACGTACCCCCAAATCCTGAATACGATTTTTTTTTTAAAAAGCACCCGGGATTGTCTTGTAGATTCCATTTCTCTTTACGGAATTTGGCCCTGTAGTATTCAGTGTCAAAAACCCAGTCATTCCAGAACAGCCCTTTTTTTACAGAATATGCTGTGGTTGGCCACCTGGTATGCTGTCTGTAGCTCCCCAGATAATAGAGGTGCAACATACTGACTCCATTGTTTCGGTAGCCAGTTAGCAGATGTGGTGACTCTCTCACAATGTGTGGAAGAAAAAACAGGATCCTCCCCTGGTTGATATTTTTACGATACTGAACTGGGTACTTTTGGGTGTACCGTTGTACTGGCAATAGTCTCAGTTAATTGTTGAATCGCGGTATCCTTAACCAATTGATTATTTGCTATAACAGTAGCTTGGCTTTTAAGGGCCCTATGTAGTTCCAACCTTTTCTGTTGTGCAGCTTGGGTCTGTTGTTCCACCACTAACTGCAGGTGGCGTTGTCCCTCCGCCAATTATTTACCATATCCTTCATAGTGATGGGCTGTGTAGTATCCATCTCCTGATGGGACGATCTGCTCATCCCACTTCTTTCTCACATCACTGTAACAGGAGACAGTACTGAACTACAGCGATGGTTTGAGTAAGTAGACTTTTATTAGGAAACTGTTTTACAAGTCTCCCGTAGGGGCGAACTGTTGTACGTCTGGGCTTCTTTTTAGGTCCACCGGCATTGACTCCTGGCTGTGAGCGCTTTGGTGCCTCTGGGAGAAAGAGACATAGGACTTAGCCTGGCATGTTCTCCGGGCCAGTACTAGTTCCACCACCACACTACAACGTGACTAGATTCTGTCCTTTTAATTGAGGGAGTAATGCTACTCGGTTGGAAGGTGCTCTGTGAAGTTTAGAAAACGTGCAAAATCCCAATTTATCAATTACCTCGCCCAGGCGGGTTTTTTGTGTAGTTAAAGCCCAAAGAGAAAGTCCCTTGTTACCTAGCACCACCTGATATTTTCCAACCCGCTGTCAGCCACTTGCCTGAGGCCACAACTCTGTTCCAGAGCAGTGGCAGCAACATCCCAAACGCCTCTCCCCTGTGACACCTCCTGCATCTTCTCCTGGTCAGGCTTCAGCCCGGTACTTCCTCCGTCATTCGTACGTCTCCATGAGTGGTGCTCCGCTCCAGAAGTAGTTTGTCCGGGCCTCATGCCCCCATTCTCTTCTCTCCGCGTTCTCGGTGCACCACATTTCTTCTCCACGTCCTCTCCGCACGCTTTTGTCTTCCGGGGCTGTGCCGTTGCCCTCACAAAGTCCGCCCATTTTAACCTGATTGGTTGCGACACCACAAACCACTACTACTTTGACCTGGTGGCTGTCAGTGCCCCCGGGGTCCTGATGGTCATGCTGTGCACCCGGCTGGTCAGGAATCCAATCACATGCCATTTTCAAAATTGTAACTTAAAATCCTACTTTACCATTAAAGAGGATTTTTTATTACAATTTCCGAGACCCCAAACATGAAATGTTTACCTGTTCCCCATCAAATTTTAGCACTTATTAAATGTAATAAGGCAACCCAATATTATCCTATGAGAAAGGTAGGCTTCACAAGGGTGAAAAACGAATTTAGGAGTTTTTCACTACCTGGACATGTAAAACTTAAAAGTACATGTCCATCTTTTTAAGTACACTGCACCCTGCCCTCTGATCTGTTTAGGGCCTACCCTAGGGGTGACTTTATGTATTAAAAAAGGAAGGTCGGCCTGAACTTCGGATCTGCACCAGGCCCTCATGACCTCAAGTAACCTTTTGACTGCTAGTGACTTCTAAGCACTATTTTTGCATTTAATTTTAAAAATTCATATTTCAACTTCTACTGATTGGATTTTTGTCGTATAGGTCTCATTTTGCTCAGATAAATATTCTCTATTTTTGTAAGCCTGGGTGGAGTCTTTTTGTGGTGTAATCATTGTGATAATTTGTGTGTGTTGCACAAATACTTTGCACATTGCCGCTTTGGATAAGCTTGACTGCTCTGTGTGAAGCTACCAGAGGGTGAGCAAGGTTATCTTTTAGTGTGTATCTAGCTTACCCTCACTAGAGTGGTGGTTTCTGCCTGACCTAGGTGCATACCTCAGCCAACCAGGAATCTGACTCGGTGACGCTCAAGACCTCGTTAGCGTGGGAGTTCCCATGACCATTCGCAGAGCCTCTCGCAACGTTTGTCGTCGCATTCTAAGTCTTCAGAAAAGTCCCACAAGCATTAGAAGTCCAAACACTCTTCAACTTCCCCACGTCCGTCAAAGTCATCCGACGAGACAAGGGAGCATCGGCACTCAGGTCCCGTGAGTCGGCGGGTCTGAACCTGAGTTTGCTCCATGCTTCCCCGCTTTTTCCGGAGCGACCCGTGCCCAGCTAAAGGACTTTTACAAGGCCATGTGCCTCATTTCTGGGTGATCTGGCCCCTCTGGAGCACTTTCGGGCCCCTACAGCATCCACGCTGGCAGATTTGCCCTTGGCAGTTTTTGGGCCCTAAGGATCCCTCAGTGGATCATGAGCAGAGCCATCGACAAGACCGAGACCTTCCTCAGTGCCCGCTCCAATGCCAATGCCCCCGGTAGTGCCATCCTGTAGGAGGCTGGCTTAGTATATGGTGCACAATTATTTAAGTGATGCACCCTGTACTAATCTAGGCAACCCTTTTTTCCTAAACATATTTTTATTGGCATTTAAGTTATTGACATTGTTACATATTCATTTTTGCTATTACTTTTGGCATAGCACAAAAACTGGTTATGCACAGGGATAAACGAATACATCATACCTCAATGATATCTTATGTAATACAGTGATATTTCCTGGTGTCATCTTTTCATACCTCTGGGGTTGTAAAAGTATAATCTACAATTAATGTCTTGCGTGCAATTGCCTACTCATAGTTCATCAACCCACCTCGTGGGAGTGTCCGCATGAGTATCATCCGTTTGATGTTTAAGGAAACTAAGATTGACCATACAAACATGAACATAGGGGATAATGCAGGGGGGCAGTCACTACCTTAGCTTAAGAGTTCAGTCGGAGGGATTAGGTTACAGGGGGTACCTGGGCCTGGAGTTACCTTTATGATTTCTTGTTGGGTCTATGCTTAACTCACTATGTCATACCTATTCCCTTTAATGCATGGGGGAGGGAGGCGAGGTCACAGGTATGAATGCCTAATAGTTCTTTCCTTTTAGCTATCGCCTCATCTGCCTCTCACAAGTCTTGGGGCTGCTGTCTTTCCGACCTATAGACGTCTTAGCAGTTGTTCATACAAACTATGTGTTCTTTAGGTCTCATCAGCGTCTCTTCTCTGTGGTTCTTCCCTATCTATAGTCACATCCTCGTCTTCCTGGGCCGGTGTCGGGTGCTCTCAGTTGGACAACACTTCCCTCCATTGCTCAGCCATGGGGCGGCGTCTCGGGTTTCTAGACTCTTAATCCAGGCAACCCTTATGGTGATTTTAGTGGTCTTTAATAACCATTGAAGGCTCTCAAAGTGGTAGCTGTGGTGAGAAGCCTTTAGGCTTATCTTGAAAGAGTGTTAAGCAGCTTGTTTTACCAGTTTAATCAATAGTGTGAGTTAAATGAAAAAGAACCACATAGTTTTTATATAAAATACTTCTATTTATTATACAACAATCACTAACACATTGGTGTATCTCCTACCTAGAAATATCAAGACAACACACCAAAATACCTCAAGTGCAATCAGGTAAGTAGCACAAAATACAGTGGTCTCCTAGGGAAGACCAAACCATGTAATAAGAACGAGGAATGTGAACTGCAAAGGAGGACGTAACTTGGACCAGAAGTCCCAGAGGAGCCGGGGACACAAGGACCCACCCAAAGTAAGTATCCAGGACCCCCACGGAGGCTGTGTGCAAAGTGAGAACACAGCTGCGTGCCCAATGGAAGTCAATGGAGAAGTCGCGGTTGCAGTTTTGCAAAAGAAGGACCCTTCCCAGAGGACCCCGAAGAATTCCCTTGGAGAATGGAAGGTTGGAGAGCCACCACACCCGTGGATGCCCGGGAATCAGGTTGCCTACTCCTTGGAGGCCAGGTGCATAGGGGTGAAGAGACGTCGGAAACCTCTGTAGACTACGGAAGACATAGGGAAAAGTGCCTCTGGAGAAGACGGTGAAGAAGTCTGGTGGAATCCAAGGGTGGATTCTGGAAGTGAAGAACCTGTAAGCAGAGGGAACCGAGTCTATGCCACTCCGGAGTGACCAGGAGGCACAAAGACACAATGCCCACGAATGTCGGGAGGTTCTGGAGAGTCGACGATGACCTTGTCGCTGCAGCTGTGAAGACCAGGCGATGCTAAGGAAGACCAGAAGCCGTGCACAAGCTGTCCCACGTCAGATGTCGGTGACTAGGTGTCCGGCGGGAGCACCAACAATCCTTGGTAGCTGCAACTGGCGTGGAGCACGAAGAAGGAGCAATGTAGGGACCAGCAAGGTCCAAGGGACTCACCAACAACACGAGAGTCAGAGAAGGCCCCGAGCAAGCAGGGGAGCCCACTGAAGCAATAGAAGGACTCACAGGCCAAAGGCACAGGAGTCGCAAGAGGACCTCGAGCAGCTCACCAAGAATAAAGGCCCACGGTGCAGAGTATATGCTGAGGATGTTGAGCTTGGAGGGAAGAGATACTGGAGGCTGGAGCTTCTTGTAGCCCGAAAATATCTGGAGTGCAGAGCCAACAAGCCATGGCAATGGCAAGCCAACGCGGTGCACAGGGGTTCAGGCCCAGCGGTTCTGAAGAGGGACATTGGCCTCAAAATTGCAGAGAGGACAGGTCAGGCCTCGAGGTAGTTGCAGAACCACCACCACCACCAGTGTTACTGAACTTCGGGAAGTCCGTAGGACAACAGGAGCAGCAGTACGGTCAGCTTAGTTGTGGTGCCTGCAGATGCAGGGGAGTGACTCCTTCACTCCAAGGGAGATTTCTTCGGGTGTCCTTGATGCCCACAGGTCTGTTGAAGAACCTGGAAGAGACACAGATGACGAAGAAGACTTGAAGAGCAGCAACACCAGGAGCAGCAGGAGTCTTCCTTGGTGTAGTCTCAGTTCCAGTCGTAGTCCAACGAAGTCCAAGTGTCCAGATGGTCGAAGAGCGACGTAGTTTCAGGCTTGAGTCTTGTCCCACGAAGAATCTGAGAACCCATCCACATGTAAGCCCTTTTGTATCCTAAAGAAAGGGTTGGAACAACTCGGGGGTCCCTCCCAGAGGAGGAGCTGGACAGAGGAGAGGATACTCCCATGTCGTTTGTACAGTTTCATGCCAGAGCGGGAGCCAAGGGCTTCCTTAACTGGCTCAAACTGGAGTATGCAAGGAGGACACTAAATGTGCCCTTCAAAGTAGTCTGGTGGCACTGGCAAGTGCCCCCAGCCCAATGCACTAAGTCCTGTCTGGGAGGTGGTCACACCTCCTTGTGGCCGGAAACATATTGGCTCAACAGCAGGAGGGCAGAATCGTGTTTGTGCCCGGCAGCAGCACTAGCTTGCTGTCAGACCCTGAAAGACTGTTACTGGGAGTATAGGGGATCATACTTCCAACACTGGAATCGGTGTTGGAGTATGATTCAAACATGTTTGATACCAGACATGACCGGGTTCGGTGCAGCCACTCGTAATGACTGATGTCCACTATATGTATTCAAATGGCTGACCGCACTTACAAATCCTGGCGAATTGACTCCGGGGTTTGTAGAGGTTTCCTGCTCATGCAGGGGCACCCTCACACTCATAACCAAGCACCCTGCCCTCAGGAATGACAAGCCTGCCATAGAGGTGACAGAGGTTTAAACTGCAGTGACCTCAGATATAAGGAAACTTATATCTGTCGTAAGAGGTTCAAGCACCCTCTCATACAGGCTGCAATGGCAGGCCTGTAGTCACAGTTTAATTGGACTCCCATGGGTGGCACAATACATGCTGCGGCCCATGTGAGACCCCTGGTGTATCTATGACATGGGTACCTTAGTACCATATACTAGGGACTTACAAGGGTACTTGTAGAGGTAGGTTCCTTCAATAAGAACAGCAGGAGACACCAATGCTGACTCGAAGAGTAGTTTATTAGGACAAATCGTTGCAGAGACCCCATCCAGTCAAAGGACCAGCTTAGCTGCCACACAAGCAGTTCCAACCCAGTGCCTGGCAACGCACCCCACATTCCAGAACATGTAGAATGTAAGTCACAGGAGTACTCAGGACACCACACTGCCTCCCCCCTTCACCATCCAAAATAAGGTAAAAACTTTGTACAAACTTTCCCTAACAAAATTACTTGAAAGTGAGGATGAAGGTACAGAATAGAGAATAAGCGAAACAGTACTGCTGATGTGCATAACAAAACCATGTAACAGCCAGAACTCCTAAGAAACATAATCTTGCAAGTGGCGAGAGTACACCTCACACGATAAGGCCTACCACCTCTTTCATTCACAATGGCCTCTTCTGGAACTGGATTTTGTGCCGCAGCAAGAGCAGTAGAGGCAGAGGCGGCGGTAGATCTAACTGGACATTTCGCCACTCTACCCAAATTCCATATTCTATGGTCACTGGTCTTTATTGCATTTTTGATAACTTTAATCACCTCAAAGGGCCTACTGAATTTGGAAGTACCCCCACTTTTCCTGGGAGACTTAATCTTAACCCAGTCACCCACATTGACAATAGTATTCTTCACACCCTTCTTTTCATCAAACCAAGTCTTCCTTTTATGCATCACCTCTTTCTTTTTCCTTCCAACCTTCAGTTCTTCCTACTTCACTGTCCACCAGCACCCTCTTAGAGGTGACCCACAACGGGGCAACTTCTATGTTGGCGACCCTTCCTTTGAACAAGCGAAAGGGAGCTACCCCAGTGGAAGAATGAGAAGTGAACTGATACTCACGCACCTTTTGTTTAACAGCCAACTCCCAACTTTCACCACAGGCAACAGCTTGCTGCATGGACTCCTTGAGAACTTTAATAAATTTCTCCACAACACCATTGCATTCTGGGTGATAGAGAGCAGCCCTCTTGTGCCTAATTCCCTTGGAGTTTAGAAATTCTTCCATGACCCTTGACGTGAATTGGACTCCGTTGTCTGACAAAAGTGTTAGTGGAAAACCTTCACGTTCAAAAAGTTCTTCTAGGAACTCAATCACCACAGAAGATTCAACAGAATTAACTATTTTGATGTCAGGCCATCTTGAAAACATCTCAATGCAAACAATAATATAGCGATCTTGGGTTTTAAGACGCACAGGACCCAAAATGTCAATAGAAATGTCTGTCCATGGACCAGAGGCTCGTTCTCTAATACCATGGGTTGTGTTCTGCATTTCAGAACCCTGTCAGAACAAGCACACTCTGCGCAAGCACGCACTAATCTCTCCATATGCACATCCATAGCTGGCCACTAGTAAGCTTCCCTGATTCTTTCCTTTGTTTTTGCGATCCCCATGTGTGACGCATGAGCACTTTCAATCAACTTGTCTCTCAAGATAAGTGGCGGAGTGAGTTTGCTACCACACATAAGGAGACCGTCTACCACAGCAAGATCTTCTCTAACATTCCAAAACCCCTTGAGCTCCTCCTCACAGTCCTTCTTCTTACACCAACCAGCAGTGACAAAAGAGATGACTTTCTGCAAGACACCATCACTCACCAAATTTTCTCTCCATACACTCTCAGAAATAAGACCTTCACTGATCAGGCATACATTGCCTTCTTCTTCAAACTCCTCACCAGCAAACCGCTCAACATCATCTATCAAATCACCATCTTCACAGCTGAGTCTTGAAAGACAATCTGCCAAGACATTGTTGGAACCAGGCAAATAAGAAATATCGAAATCAAATTCTTGTAAGGCCACCACCCATTTCCTTATGCGATGGGAAACAAAATCTATTCCCTTCTTTGAGAACACATCCTTAAGAGGTTTGTGGTCAGTAAAAATCTTAAATTTCTTCCCCCACAAAAACTTCCTTAGCTTGCGCACTTCCCAGAACACACCAAGAGCCTCCTTCTCTACCACTGAATAACTACATTCCGCACCCCTCAACGGCCTGGAAATAAACAAAATAGTTTTTTCCTCTCCATCAACTTTCTGTAACAGAACAGCACCCAAACCAGTTGCGCTCGCATCAGTCATAAGGTAAGATACTTTCGTGGGGTCAAAACTTCCTAGACAAGGTGCATCATTGAGATGTTTCTTGATGCTAAGAAATTCCTCCTCACAGGTCTTAGACCAAATAAATTCACTCCCCTTCTTTAACAGTGACCTTAGACACAAAGTTTTCCCAGCAAAATTCGGAACAAATTTGTGATAAAACTCTGCCATTCCAAGGAATTTGACTAGCTCCTCCTTATTTGAGGGAGCTCGTAGACTGTTGATAGAATTTGCCAAGGATGCTTTAGGTCTGATACCTGCAGAAGACAGAGAATGACCAAGGTACTCTATCTCTTGTACATCAAATTTGCACTTGTCCGCTCTAAGAGTAGGACCCGCATCATGAAATGTTTCCAAAACAGACTTAAGCCTTGCGTCATGTTGTACGAGATCCACCCCAAAGATGAGAACGACATCTTGGTACACCTTGACACCATGAAGGCCTCTAAGAATGTCCTCCATCGCCCTCTGAAACACTGACGCATCAGAAATGAGCCCAAAGGGCATCCTCAGAAACCTCAACGTGCCAAATGGTGTGACAAAGACCGTGAGATCTTGGGAGGCAGGGTGAAGCTTGACCTGGTAGTAAGCAGAGGTAAGATCTAGTGAAGAGAAATGTTTTGCCCCTTCAAGTGAACACATCATCTCAGTTATGTTGGGCAAAGGGTAGTGGTCAACAATGACAGCTCTATTCAGCTCTCTCAAGTCCACACATAGCCGGGCCTCTCCATTGCCCTTGCAAGCCATCACAACTGGAGAGACCCACTCTGTTGCCTCGACTTCTTGAATTATGCCTTTGGCTAAGAGTTTATCCAACTCAGTTTTCATGTTCTCCCTAACTAACAGAGGAACATTCCTGACCTTGGCAATTTTAGGAATAGTATCAGACTTGATCCTTATGCGATGCATATAGTTTTTTAAACAGCCAAGATCACTTGCAAAAACAGAAGGGAATTCCTTGATCCAATCATGATTGAAATCTTTCACCACCCTGACAGGAGGTAATTCTTTCAAACAAACAGAGGGACATTCATTGGGATCAAGAAACACATGCAAGTCTCTCTGATGAAACCAACTTATAAACGAATCGCCCTTCATCGAGACATAGACCTTCCCAGGAATAACCCTTCCCTTGAAGTCAATTGTACCCCAAAAGTAGCCAAGTAATTGTATAGGTACTCCACCATATCCTTTAGGTCTAAAGTCTGGTTTTAAAAGAGTAACCTTGCCTAAAAGTTTGCATTCATAAAAATTCTTGGGAACCAGTGTGATCTTGGCTCCAGAATCGAAGAGCATTTTGACTGGAGCATCGTTGACTAAAACAAGTTCTTGTGGACCATCGCTAGCATCACCTGTAACTTGGAGAATTTCAACCTCCTCCAGATCTTCGTCATAAAAATCAACCTCACTGACTTTTTTATGTTCTTTGTTTGATCGACAGCATTTAGAGACATGCCCCTTTTTTCCACAAGCTTTACAAACAGCTTTCCATCCTGGATATCCTTTAAAATTTGCCAAGTGACCAGTATTACCGCATCTGAAGCACTTTCCCTGAAAACGTTTTGGGATGATTACTTTTTGAGTGAGAAAAGTTTTAGGTTTAGTGGCCCTGTCTACAACCACTTTAACCTCAGTGTTTTCCTTCTTGTCCAATGAGGAGTCCTTACCGATAACATCAATACAAGCCTTGGAATGTTCAGGAGTTTTGGCTATGGTGAGAACTTCTTGGAGAGAAGGAGAATCCTTTTGCCATAAGGCATCTCTTGCTTTATCTAGTGTACATTCTAACATGAATTGGTCTCTTAAGCGCTCTTCCAAAGTTGAGCCAAAGTTGCAGGTGGAAGCTAATTTGCGTAAAATAGTATATATTGTTCAACCGTTTCATCCTGTCTTTGCATTCTTCTTCCAAAATGGTAGCGTTCAAGAACAGTGCTTATTTTAGGAAGGTAGTGTAAATCTAGTTTTTTTAATGCAAATTTCATATTCATTTAGTGAAGCAGCAGCATCATCATTAGACAGATCTGGGAGATGTTCGAAGATTTCTTGACCTTCAGATCCTAAGCAGTGCAGTAATAAGGAAGTGCGTCTCTCTGCACTTAACAATGTACCACAAACACGAGCATAATGCGAGAATACTTTTTTCCATTTAATCCAAGAAAGTGGAGGATCACTAGGGGTGGTTAAGAAGAAGGGAGGGGCAGTAACATTTTGCATGGTGATGTGTGTTAATAACAGTAAGCAGTAGTACTCGTTTAATGAAATATGGAGCAAGCTGTGCACGTCAGCGAATAATGTACATATAGTGAAACATAAAAATAATTGCAAGAAATGGGTCGTGTAGTAGTAATAAAGATAAGCTGTGCGCATCAGCGAGAAAATTAGCTGTCAGCGTGTACAACGACTCCAGAAGACACACAGTAAAATTAAGCACAACTGAAGCTGTGTGCATCAGCAGTTAATAAACTTGTGAAAAAGCTGTGTGCACGTAGTTAATGTAACAAGAACACTTGTGATAGGCTGTGCGCATCAGCGGTCAATTATCAGCTGTGCGCAAGTGGCAAACATATCAGAATACTTGTGAAAAGCTGTGCGCATCAGCGGTCAATTAATCTGTTGTGCGCAAGTAGTGAATGCATAGTATGCTTGTTAAAAGCTGTGCGCATCAGCGAATGATAAATCAGCTGTGTGTGTCAGCGTTCGCAAAAACCCCAGATGACACAGTAAAATTATACACAAACCAAGCTGTGCGCATCAGCGGTCAAATAATCGGCTGTGCGCAAGTAGTAAATACTTCAGATACTTGTTAAAAGCTGTGCGCATCAGCGAATAAAGAATCAGCCGTGCACAGTCGAAGATAGTCGTCCACGTCGCAAAGTTGGTCCGGTTGCTAGGATACGACCAGAAACCTTTCCAAGATGGCCGCACGCTACGTGGTAACGTAGCATAAGAGCGGCGTCGGGCAGTCCAGGCAAGAAAAGAGTCACGAG
Source organism: Calotriton arnoldi (assembly GCA_963921515.1). Taxonomy (NCBI): domain Eukaryota; kingdom Metazoa; phylum Chordata; class Amphibia; order Caudata; family Salamandridae; genus Calotriton; species Calotriton arnoldi. The sequence goes on from CAWUFW010000339.1 coordinate 1,052,023, forward strand.
CGCTTCTCCACACACTGAGGAGTCAGGCACATGCAGAGTGAAGATCTCGTGCCTGCCCACGCGCTGAGGTAAACGTTAAAGGCCTTACGCGGGGATCTCGTGCATGTGACTTTCCTCGTGGGCAGGGACCCTCCAGTGGGGCCAAAGGAACACATGTACGCGAAGAGAAGAGCAGAGAATTCAAGCCAACCCCCGTTCCTTTTTACTTGTTTGAAACAGTTGAAAGACGACGGGTTGCCGATCATTTCAATGAAGGAGGGTGAGTAAGACGAAGTCTGGACTCACAGCGCGTCGCTTCTGTTTTGATGTTTTTGCGATAGTAGAAGATTGTAATGAAAATAACTGTTGGGGTTTCTGGGGTAGATATCGTCTCAGCTTCGTAGTGGATGTCTAGTGAGCAGCGTAGGTAGGTTGTCACCAAAATGTAGAGGTAGGTTCCTTCAATAAGGACAGCAGGAGACACCAATGCTGACTTGAAGAGTAGTTTATTAGGACAAATAGTTGCAGAGACCCCATCCAGTCAAAGGACCAGCTTAACTGCCACACAAGCAGTTCCAACCCAGTGCCTGGCAACGCACCCCACATTCCAGAACATGTAGAATGTAAGTCACAGGAGTACTCAGGACACCACAGTACTCCAGTAGCCAATTGTGGATGTACAAAGGTACTTACCATGGTCAATTTAGGGAGAAAGCACAGTGACTGGGGTCCTGATCAGCAGGATCCCAGTCAGAGTAGGTCAAAAACACACTGACAGGGGCCTGGCCACGGGAGCAATGGTGTGAGACGTACCTCTGGTGTGCTCCGTCTCCCCGGGGCCTACTGTAAGGCGATTACAGCACTCCGGAGCGGCGGCGGGGACCTGGGGCGCCTGACCCTGCGCCTGGATCGTGCCCTGGGGGGGCGGCTCCCCGGCTGGGGACATCGACGAGCGGAGGCGGTGGCTGGCGGCCGCCATATTGTGATCGCCGGCCGGGGAACGTGGACGAGATCGGAGGAGTGCTGACTGCCTCTGGCGCCCTCTGGACCTCTCGGGATTCTAGCGAGGCTCCTCGGATCGCTGCCTGACTCTGTGCCACAGCTGACAGACACCATCTGGCGCTTCCAGATTGAGGGGAGCTGAAGAGGAGGGCGGCGGCCGCCATCTTGCTCAGGTACTTGCGGCGCGCCCTTGCCCTCCTCTGTTACATCGCCGCAGCACTTGCCTGGTGTCCCCAGTCTGAGGCTGCACCCGTCCCTTTGGGGGAAACCGCCTGGGGCGTTTGCTCCTGCTCCCATGGGCTGTGGGGGCGGGCCGGACCACTGCTTGCGCCTCGTGCTGGCGATACATTGACTTTTATCGGGGGCGCCCCACCGCCGGAATCAACGCCATTGAAACTTGTCACAACATACCTGGGCGCCAGCGACTGCGGGGGGGGGGTCGGCGGCCGTCATCTACATCTAGGCAACCGCTTCAAACCCACCCCCCTCCCTTATTTCAGGGGCGCAGTGGATAGCTCGGCTGATGTGCTGGGGCTGAGTCTGTGCTCGGTCCTCTTGGGGCCCCCCCTGGCGGCTTTGACAGCTACAAGGACTGTAGGGAGCAGAACTGCTTGGCGGCTGTCTGGGTGGACCTGGATTGAGACCTGGGACCCCCGTTGATGCCAAGGCCCGGCTGACATCACACCTCACTGCCGCACGAGATCCTGGGACGTGTCAGCGGGTGGTCCCACACACCTTACATTGGCCTTCGCTTAATCTAAGCCAGAGTGTGGCCCCCCTTGCCCTTGATACACCGGGGGCGCCAGGACGGGGGGATCTGGAAAGAGGCCTCGCCCTCCCCTAGCAACCGGCGGGGAGACTGAAGGCCGCGTGGCTGCGGAGAAAGCTCACTATTACAGCGCGCATTGGGTGCCTACCACTTTTCAGCGCACCAGAGACTAGAGGTAGCCAAACAGCAAGCAAGCTGGCCTGGGGGAACACTCTGGAGATCAGTGCGGATCACCTTGGACACCGCTGAGTACGCGGTTGACGCACGAGCTACACTGAGACCTGACGCGGTGAGCGGCGTGGAACAACCCCACCCTTGGGCACCCCTAGTTGCGCTCCTATACGGGTCGAGGCGTGCAAGCACACAGCATAGTGAGAGTTGCCTTCACGACCCCCTGGCGACACGAGTGGGCGAACTCCCCCGAAGTGACGGTCCTCCGCGTGCGACTCGGTGACATCTTTGTGGAGCAAGGTCCCCCCACCGGAAGTGGCAATACAGTCCTCCGCTTCGACGCCGGTCCCGACGGGCGGGGAACCCTCGGCGCCAGTCACCCAAGGATACATGGACCGGTTCCAGCAGGAGATACGTACCGATATCTCTTCCCTCAAAGAGTAATTTAATTCGGGGCTCCGTGATATCTGAAGAGAAGTAACTGAGGCGGGGTACCAGGTTGATGACCTGGAGCGGACGGTGGATGCTCGGTCAGAGGATCACAAGATGCTACTGCAGCCCATTAGTGCATTAGAAGATCAACACATTGAGCTTCAGACCAAGCAGGAGGATCTTGAAAACAGGATCCGCCGCAACAATATTCGCATACGGGGGTCCTGATTGGTGCTGAAGGCACAGATATAATGGCGTTCACTGCCAAGCTCCTGCAGACAGTACGAGGAGATGAGGATACTTCTCCGCCCGCCCTTGATCGGGCCCACAGAGTTTTTGGGGGAGCAGCTCGCAAGGACAGTGGACCGAATATCCTCACCAGGGTGCACTTTTTTACGGAAAAGGAAGCAATCATGCAGGCTGCCCGCAATAAGACAGGGATCAAATATCAGGGACATACAATCCAACTCTATACAGGGTGGATGAGAGGCAATACAATCGAATAACAAGTAGAGAGATGCAACGTATAGAAGTTGACAAACAATAACAAGTCGTTGGCAGAAGTCTTTATGTGGCTTTATTTCAGGTATGCTTTCTTTGCATTCGTTGGGAACAGCCAACGCATTTCGCCCAAACAAGGGCGATTAGCGATGCCGTGTGGGGGGCATCGTAGGTAAAGGTTGGTGTAGCACGAGAAGGAATCGGCTGTTACGGAGCCTTAGACTCTAATAGCCGCCCGTGGGTGTATCTCACTGTGTTATCCAGTCCTAGGAGTAGTTAACGCTCTAGGGTATGTACGTTCGTTTGGTGATCGCAGTGTAATAAAGATGGAGCAGTGTCCGGGATTCGTCCTATCGTCTGCAGGATGAAAGGCATTTGAGGTGAGCAATAACATTATACCACGTGACTGATCCAGGTAGTGCAGTCTCCTACAACCTGGCTGCTTGTCTTTTTTGTAGATTATACAATCCAACTCTACCAGGACCTCTCCGCCGTCACTCTCCGTAAACGGCGAGACTTTAAGCCTGTTACCGATAAGCTATACGCACAAGGCATCCAATATCAGTGGGGCCATCCTTTCGCGCTCTTGTTTCGCGCAGGTCACATGTGATGTTCACAACCGGGATACTGGTGGGGCGCTGGCTGCTATGGGAAGGAGGGCGGGGACACAAACAGTGGGACAATCATTATCTATAAAGTGGAGTGTTCGCCGCCACCGGAGACTGAGTGGGTGGGGTCCGCTTGAGACTGCTGTGGGGAGGGGGGTGCCGCAGATTACGATCATGGGAAATCTGGCTTGCAACACACCACATGCTAGAATTATGGAGCGGGCGCTTACACGCCACTCGGAGAAGCCTCACCTTCCCTATGAGAGACATCAAACTGCTTTCACTAAACGTCCGGGGCCTCAACTCTCCGAACAAACAGAAACAAATATGGCATTACATTCTCCACCATGACCCAGACGTCATAATGCTCCAGGAGACCCACCTAATGAGGGCAGACTTGCACCGTATGTTCCACCCGAAATACCCTCATCGGCACTGGGCTTATACAACCTCTGAAACTCTGGGGGTGGGGGTGCTATGTAAGGCAAACTTCTACACCTCTGTCACTCGGGAGACCCGGGATGGGTAGGGGTGATACTTACGAGAGAAGCGCCAGCTGACACTGCTTAATCTTTACGCCCCTAACTCTGCGCAGGACGCATATATCAGACGTGTTCTGCGCAAGCAGCTCACCGGAGTGGAGGGTGACATCGTAGTATGCGGCGACTTTAACTTAGTTTGGGACCCTTCCCTTGACCGAGCCGGCACGATATTCCATAGTACTGAGGCCATGTCGGCACATCTTAAGCAAGACATTGAGGACTGGGGCTTAGTAGATGAATGGCGATATAAGCACCCTGGTGTTAGAGACTACTCATACTACTCACACGTACACACCTATTCGCACATTGATTATGCCCTAGTTACCCCCTCTCTTCTTAAATGCCCTCGCACAGCGGAACTCCCAGATAAATCCATTTCCGACCATGCCCATCTTGAGCTTATATGGGAAGAGCGGGCCACTTGCCCGGCCAGCGCCCCCCCGATGGCACATGCCCTTACACCTACTGCGTGACCCGGTAGATGTAGAGGAGATTCGGAAGGGGATTACTGAATATTTCCAGCTCAATGCCTCCCCTGACATCTCCCTATACTCATTGTGGGATGGATTTAAGGCCACGACACGGGGCAAGATAACGTCTATCGCCGTTGCCAGGGGGAGGGAGGCGAAACTGGTGGAATCAAAACTCATGGCTGAGATTAAGCAGTTCAAGCGGGAGGAGAAAGAGGCCTCAACTTGGCGGACCAAAAGACAGTTAGCTATCCTGCGTGGTCAGTTACGCGCGCGCCGCGCGGGTAAGGCGGAGCATGCCCTTCTGTCCCTACAGCAGAGGTATTATGAGGGCGGGAACAAAGTGGGCAGGTTATTGGCTCAACGATTGCGCCAGCGTCAGGCTAAGGCGTATATCGCTAAGATACAGACAGGTACTGATACATGGGTAAACGCGGAACAGGATAAGTCTGAGGCTTTCCGCGATTACTACCAACGCCTGTACTCTCGGGAAGCTCCTTATCCCACGAGGCTTCGCCCCTACATTGCCGACTGTGAATGGGAACCCCTGCCCAAACATCATGCAACTCTCTTAGACCGTCCCATTACACTGGAGGAATTGAGAGTAGCTAAACAAAGTCTTCCCCTAGGTAAAACACTCGGCCAAATGGGCTTACTGTACTTTTTTACCGCTTCTTCCTTCCTCAGTTACAGGAACACCTCTTGCGCTTGTTCAACTCCTTCTCGTATGATGTGGGGCTAACACCCACCATGGCAATGGCCGAGATCTCCCTCATCCCCAAAGTTGGCAAGGACCCAGCACAATGCTCTTCCTACCGACCCATAGCACTGCTTAATACCGATGCTAAGCTGTTTGCTAAAATATTAGCCATGCGGCTTGACCCCTACCTCCCTGGCCTTATTGATCCGGACCAGGTAGGGTTTATCTGCCACAGGCAGGGTGCAGATAACGTTCGTCGTATTGCCCACCTAGTCGAGAAGGCCCGACGTCTGAATATTCCCACCTGCCTTCTCTCGCTTGACGCGGAGAAGGCATTTGATAGGGTGGACTGGTCTTACCTCTGCGCCGTCCTGGATAGAATAGGCCTTGGACAGGAGTTTATCTCGAAGATCATGGCGTCGTACGTGGCCCCATCAGCCTGCATCAGGGTGAATGGGCAGACCACGAGGTCGATATCGCTCCATCGTTGTACGCGACAGGTGTGTCCTCTTTCGCCCCTGCTTTTCGCGTTAGCAGTAGAACCTCTGGCCATACTGGTGAGGAAACTGGAAGGGATAAGGGGCCTGTTGCTTGGCGGTCAGACCCACAAAATTAACTTGTTTGCGGACGACCTTCTCCTCACTCTGACCCAGCCGGAACACGCACTCCCCTGTGTAGTCGAAAGCTTGCAGGCCTTTGAAGCTGTCTCTGGCTTCAAGATTAATCTTACTAAGTCTTCCGTCCTCAACATTAACATCCCGGCCGAAGTACTACAGGGGCTGACCCCTTTCCGCTGGACCTCGGACTCTAGCAAGTATCTGGGGCTGCATATCACCCCCTCGCTTACCTCCTAGTCTAGTGTTAACTGGGCCTCTCTTCACCGCTCATTGCTGGACGACCTCCAGAGATGGAGGCCTCCGCATATCTCCTGGCTGGGGCGCATTAATGTTATTAAAATGAACATCTTACCACGGGTCTTATACCTGTTTCAGACATTGCTGAAGCCGGTCCCGCAGGTGGACATTCATCGTCTCCAGGGAGACCTGCGTACCTTTGTGTGGAATGGGAAGCGACCTCAGATAGCACACTCACTACTGAGATAGGGGGGTCTAGCTCACTACAACTCCGCTGCCCTCCTCGCACTCAACCCCGGAAGGAACGACAGCTGCCAGCGAGCGACGCCGAACACCACCCATGGCCAGTTCTCCTGCCGAAACTGCAGACAATCCTTCACCATCGACAGCCCCCCCACGACCGCTGAACCTACGCCGGACGCCCATACCACCGAAGCCCTGACGTGCATCCTCCTCAACGTGCGCTCCTTACACAGACAAGCCGTAGAAATCTGGGACCTGCTCAACAGGGTACACAACAAACCAACTGACAAAAATAGCTTATTGTTATATGATAGCTTTCACCCGAAGGCCTTACGGAACAACCTGCCAGTAGGCCAATTTCTCCGGGTGCGCAGAAATTGTTCAGAGGCCACAAACTTTCATGAACAAGCAGAGACACTGGTGATGAAATTACTCGAACGTCATTATCCCAGAAAAATGATTAGGAAAGCGAAAAAGAGAGCAAGCAACAACAACCGCGACGCCCTGCTCGAAGACAACATAAAAGAGAAAAATAACCGGATTGTGTGTGTAACAACATACACACCAGTTTCCAACACTGTCCAGAAAATTATAAGAAAAAATTGGCACATCCTACATGGTGCAGGGAAATGCTGGGAACCCCCACTTTTTGCTTTTAAAAGAAGCAGAAATTTACGGGATGAGTTGGTACATGCTAAAGACCCACCAATAACGATGGATAACCAAGTGACCCTCTGGAACACACAAAGACCCAGAGGTCACTACGCCTGCGGCAACTGCGTAGCTTGTCCATTAACTCTGACAACCAAGGAGGTAGACATTGGCACAACACGCCCCTGGAAGCTGAACTACTTCTCGAACTGCAACACTGAAAATGTGGTGTACCTTTTGACATGCCCATGTAACTTGAAATATGTGGGCATGACCACACGCAAAATTAAGACCCGCATCAATGAACATCGCAGTACAATACGGTGTAAAAAGACCAATACGAAACTGACCAGACACTTCATGGAACATAACAATAAAGACACAGATCTCAAATGGGTGATCCTTGAAGTAATGAAAAAACAAAGAGCGGATCTGACCAGACCTCTGCATATCAGGGAGCAGAGATGGGTGTATCGCCTCCGAACATGGAAAGAAGGTCTCAATGATGAGATTCCTGGGCTACAACTAGCCAAATAACATGTACCTTCGTTCTTTCCGTTTTTTTCCTTTTATCAAATTACATACTACATCTCTGACCAGTTAGATGTATGTAGCAACTATATTTCTTACAAAAACGAAACTCCCCGTGATTGCACATTTTTTGTGATTAGGGTGCTTTTTGACCCACTACTTGTTCCAGCGTTTTGCATTAGCTGTAAATGCAATCGCTATTGGGCATTTTTTAGTGGTGCCATACCATGTGCCGGATACCTGTACGCCACATACCAAGCATGAGAGACTGTCTATCGCGCAACAGTGCATACATCTCATTCACCGACGCATGCACGCAACATCGGCTGCAACGCGCATGCGCCATATATCAGACTCTTCTGAAACCCCCACGCCCAGTCACTGGTTGACGAGGGCTCCACTCAGGCTGCTACGTTACTAATGCGCGCATTTTTTATCGCGGCAGTGCATACGTCTCATATCTCGACGCATGCGCACAACGTCTGCTGCAACGCGTATGCATCATATTCCAGACACTTTTTAAGCCCGCACTCCCAGTCACTGGTTGACATGGGCTCCGCTCAGGTTGCTACGTTACTAATGCACGCGTATTAGCCGGAAGTCCTTATTTGGAGGGTCAGGCAGTATTCCTGATCTCTTTCAGCGCGACTTGTGTGACACCGGATACTTCTATCCAGTAGTTAATTAAGGCACTTATCTCCACCAATGGCCCTAATTAAGCAGCGCCGACATACTATATATAGCCAGAGGCCACTTCAGTCCTTCCACATCGAGGAGAGGAGGAGCACACACATAGACGCAGCAGCGGAGATCGCATTACGTATCAGTAAGAGTAAGAATGTGGGAATGAAGATTTTGCTTTTTTTCCTTTTTTTTCCTTTTTTTCCTTTTCAGGTATTTCGAACCTGGCAATCATGGAACTTCATATATGTACCACTTAACAACTGCCAAGCACTTTGTTAATATCAGGCATTCTGTTGTTTTTCTCCTCATTTTTCATTTTCAGCGCTGGACCAAAAGGGGTCTCCTGCCCTCACCCTCCTATGGGGCATTCTGTCCCATCTTTAGGTTAAGCAATGTGGAGGTACACCCCTCCTTGTTTGTTTTAGTCACAGATGACTGACACTAAGTTTTCCACTTGTAGCCACTCACAATTAGTTATCTGTGCATGAGGCTTAGTGTGAATTCTATTTTATGCTTTGTGCTTTTTCGCCACACAAACTGTTGTTTTTCTTACAGGCACTAGATACAAAGGCCATTTCGTAGTGGAGTGTGATCCTGTCACCCCACACAGTGGATACCCTCTCACCACAGTTTGGTAAGAGTGGAGCCCTCAGTTCTTTCACTTAGGTCCTGATGAACGCCGCGGACCCTACTGGGCCACCTGGTAGAAACATGTCGACCCTATTGATATATCATTGGGGGGACAATAATATCCCCAAGCTACCGATAACCTTATGTTTTAATACCATACGGATGCCGGCAATATTAAATTAACTTGACATCTGTAATGGCTTTTTAACTCACTTTTTTTCTATAAGGGCCCCCACTTAGTTTAGAAGTGCATCCCTGTCGTCAGGTGTATGCCCGCCCTCTATCAAACCATGTTTTTAGAGGGCGAGGACTGGTCTATGATGAAGCATGACACCTGGTGGTGTGTGAGACCAGTCCTTCACTTTTTGTGAGACACCTACACTCACTAACCTAGAAACATTTGCACGTAGATCACCCCACTGGGAGCAGCTCTTTTGTGTTTAAACATTTATGTTGGAGGCTGCTGACTCCCAGTACCCCGTGCCTCTGGTTCCCTCACCCCAGATACACTCTGGGCGTTGTGGTTACACACCTGCTCAACACCCTCTCGCCAGACGCCGCCTTCTACAAGGAAACATGGACCAATGCCACCTCCGCCCCGACATTGCCACCGCCATCCCCGACGAATACAAGATCCAGAGAAAGGACCGCCCCCACTGCCCAGGAGGAGGACTCGCCATCACGCACAAGAGCTCCCTCCAACTCTCCACCTCCAACACTAGCGCCCCCCCCCTCTCCAACACAGAGCACCTCCACTTCCAGATCCAGACCAGCCCCAGAACCACGCTGCGTGGGACCCTCACCTACAGACCCCCTGGGCCTCGCACCTCTTACGCCACCACCATTGCCGACCTCGTCGCACCCCATGCCATCGCCTCCACGGACTACATTCTCATCTGAGACCTGAACGTCCACCTCGACAACCGCAGCGACCCGGACTCCACCACCCTCCTGGACAACCTCACCAACCTCGGACTAAAGCAGCTCGTCACCACCCCCACCCACAAAGCCGGACACATCCTCTATCCCATTTTCGCAGGAGGGACAAACATCCACTTCAGCCACACCACGCAGCCCCTCTGGACAGACCACCAATGTGTACAATTCACCTTCAACACCACCACCGCACCCAAGCCCACCCCGCAGGAACTGGAGCAAGGTCACTGAGGAACACCTCAACACCACCCTCTTCCACGACCCCTCCTCCGCCACGACTGATGCCAACTCTGCAGCCAAAGAACTACACTGCTGGATCACCAGCTGCGCAGACAAGCTCGAACCCGTCCGCCACCCCGTCAGGCAACGCCCCCTGAAGGCCGCTTGGTTCACCGCCGATCTCCAAGAAGTGAGGCGCTCCTGCAGACGCCTCAAGAAACTCTGGAGGAACAGGAAAACCACCGAAGACCAGAACACCTACAGGAACGCCATGACTGAATACCACCAGCGCATGAGAGCCACCAAGAAGACCTTTATCCAGAACAAAATCCACACCAACGCCAGTAACGCAAAAGAACTCAACGTCATACAGCAGTTCACCAAACCCCCAGCGAAGCCACGGACGTCACACCATCCCAGGACCTCTGCAACAAGCTCAGCTCCTACTTCCACCTGAAAATCAAGACCCTCTACGACAACTTCAGCGAACAGACTCCAGATACCACCCTCCTCTCCACCACCGACAACCAGCCCACCATCACCACCTGGAAACCGGCTACCACCGAAGACACCGCCACGACCATGAAGAACACCCACTCAGGAGCCCCCAAGGAACCCTGCCCGCCGCACATCTACCACAGAGACGCCGCCATAGCACCCGAACTATGCCGGACCATTAACACATCATTCGAATCCGGCATCTTCCCCGACTGGAAGCGGGCAGAGGTCAAGCCAATACTCAAGAAACCCTCGGCTGACCCGACGGACCTGAAAAACTACCGGCCCATCTCTCTCCTCCCCTTCGCAGCCAAAATCACAGAGAGATTCATCAACGCCCAGCTGACCACCTTCATCGAAGAGAACGCCATCCTCAACTCCACCCAGTCTGGATTCCGCAGCAACCACAGCACCGAGACCGCCATCCTCGCCGCCACCGATGACATCCGCATGCTACTCGACCAGGGCCACACAGCGGCCCTCATCCTACTAGACCTCTCCGTAGCCTTCAACACCGTCTCCCACCGCACTCTCGCCGCCAGACTCCACAACACTGGCATACGGGGAACCGCCCTCGACTGGATCCACTCCTTTCTCACCGGCACAACCCAAAGGATCAGACTCCCACCCTTCCTCTCCGAACTCACAGAGATCAACTGCGGAGTACCCCAAGGATCCTCACTCAGCCCCACGATCTTCAACATCTACATGGCCCCCCTTGCCGCCATCGTTAGACAGCATGGGCTCAGCATAGTATCCTACGCCGGCGACACCCAACTCATCCTCTCCCTCACGAAGAACCCCGAAGACACCAGCCTCAGCTTCCAGGAAGGAATGAAAGACGTCGCAGCCTGGATGAACAACAGCTGCCTTAAGCTCAACTCGGAGAAGACAGAGGTCCTCGTCCTTGGACCCTCCTCCACCGCCTGGGACAACATCTAGTGGCCCTCCGCCCTCGGAAACCCACCCACTCCATCAGACCACGCCCAAAACCTCTGCATCATTCTAGACTCCTCCCTCACCATGACCCGCCAGATCAACGCCGTCGCCTCCACCTGCTTCAACTCCCTCGCAAGACCTTCAAGTGGATCCCCCCAAATGCAGAAAGACCGTCACCCACGCACTCATAGCCAGCAGACTGGACTACGGTAACGCCCTCTCCGCCAGAATCAACAAAACCCTGCTACACAAGCTCCAAACCATCCAGAACACCGCAGCCAGACTCGTCCTCAGAACTGCACCACATGAGCTCATGACCCAGCACCTATGAGACCTCCACTGGCTCCCCATTGAGAAGAGAGTAACCTTCAAGCTACTCCACCACGCCTACAAATCCCTCCACAACATCGGACCCAAATACCTCAACAAAAGAGTCTCCTTCCACGTACCCAAAAGGAACCTCCGCTCCGCCGACCTCGCCCTGGCAGAGGCCTAACGCAGACCCAGAGCAGGTGGAAGAGCCTTCTCCTACGTCGCAGCAAAGACCTGGAACGAGCTCCCAGTCAACATCAGACGCTCCCCCACTCTGCACACCTTCGGGAAGAGCCTCAAGACCTGGCTCTTCGACTGATACGGAGCTGAACCCCCCCCCCGCGGCTTGAGACCGCTCTAAAAAACCCTGATTGATTGATTGATAGCTTGCCCTAATTTGCTAGAATACTACTGGGCGGCCCACCTAAGGTATATCTCTGAATGGGTGGTGCGCGAAAGCGAAAAGCATTGGTTCCACATGGACCGTGCGATGGCATGCCGGCCATTGTGGGACCTTGCTTGGCTACCTAAACATGCTCGCCCCCGAAATGCATATGTTGCGACCCCTACCAAAACAGTGCTTGACATCTGGGATAGAATAGCGGTAAAAAAAGGGCTTAACTACGTTCCCGTCCCCGAATACCCCTATCGCGCGTAACCCTGAGTTCTGGCCGGGCTTACCGATTCGCGCGTTTAGTAAGTGGAGTGACGGGGATTGTCAAACGCTCCGCGACCTACTAGTGGGAGAGGCTATGAAGACGTTTGAGGCCTGCAGGGCAGAATTAACACTTCCCCCCCACGGCGAGGTTTCAATACATGCAGCTACGCCACTGGCTGTCCACCCCGGGGACCCAAGCGGCAGCGGCGTGCCCCTTCACACCATTTGAGAAGCTAGTGCGAGCCTTTGCAGGCACTAGGGGACTGATTTCCAAAACCTACCAGGTGATACAGCACTCAACCCCAATTCGCACCCACAGATACCAGACTGCATGGCAACAAGTAACCCCGGGGGTATCTCCCCCAAGTAATGGGACACACTATGGCAAGACATCCCCAAGACCTATCGCAGCCTTGCCTCCCGTGAAACCGCATACAAATTAATGCTCCAATGGTACTATACACCCTCCTGTCTGGCGGCTATATACCGCACGGTCCCCAGCTCCTGTTGGCACTGTGGAAAGGGCGAAGGCACACTCTACCACATTTGGTGGTCATGCCAGGTGATAACCACCTTCTGAAAGGAAGTCTTGGGACACATCAGGGGCATTGTGGGATAACCGATTCCACACTTGCAGCACGTGACTAACCTCGGCATACGCCCCCTACCCTTAAGGCAATGACCGGGGCGGACTGGGCTCTCATCAGCCATTTGATCCTAGCAGCACGACAACTTATAGCATGCACATGGAAGAGCACCTCTCCTCCCTCTGGGGCCCAATGGTTTGCCAGAGTATGGCATATTCTGGCAATGGAACGACTCTCCCACAGCCTGGCGAATACCGAAAAGAAATTTCAGCGCATATGGCAGCCTTTAATACCCTACCTAATGCGCATTGAGTTCACATGCTTCAATCCTCCAAAACTTAGAGCTCTTCAGCTTTTCCCAACGACTGAATACCGTGCTCGCCCACCCTGCATGGCACACCCTGAGCGAGATCCCCTCTATTGCACACCCATCTCTGATATATGCTAGGTTACCTACACCAGGTATTATGCCTCAACCTGTATAGTTGATTTGTATAAGTTGACATGTTGGGGGTTTTTATTCCCTTTTCTTGGAGCCACCCTGGCCATCGGAACTAACACACATTCACCTGAGTGTTGCCCTTGACATTGCATCTTTGCGCGCAAGGTGGGGGACACCTGGGAGCAGACGCCTCATCAGGGACACAGTGGGGACTCAGGATAGCATGCGCCTGGATAATGCTAGCATGGAGACATGCATACATCACGTTTGCTGCTGCAGATCATGGCTCAGGCCCCCCTGCTTCATATGGTTTGATATCCCCCAGGTCCCCTGCCGGCCTGAAGTGGTTGTAGGCGACTTGCTGTGTATCTCCCGGCTTCCTGGTTGGGTGTCATCCTCAGTGTTTACGCTGCCGGCCCGGCCAGGGATGTAGGCACCACGCTGTGTTCACTGCTCCTTGTTTTTAATAAAGGTTTTAAAAAAAGAAAAAAACACACTGACACCATGCAAAACGTAGGAGTAACCATGAAAGCAGATCCTACTTTCCTACACATCCTTATCGTCATATCCAACTTTGACACAGCACCGGATGGGCATCATCCGATGCCATGTCCAGCGTCGACTAAGGACATCCTGCCCGTCGCGGAACCAGTGCCTTATTTAATGGATTGGCCTGGAGAGGGAGACGTTATTGAGGGGTCTATATTAGGGGTGGGCAGAGTTGGCATAGCGCCATTACGCGGAGTTCCACGGAGTTATGGAAAAAATGTGTGGAACAGGAGCCCACGTCCTGCGGCCAGCCGAGAGTCCATGTGCCCGGGACGGGGGTCCCTCGTGCCCGGACAGGCTCCAAGATCTCCCCGGCCTGGCTGGGTTGAGAAGCAGGGCCCGGGGCCTGGGTTTCGGGCAGGGCCTGGGGTGTGGGAGCCCCGGTCCTGCGGCCTGCCAAGGGTCCGTCTGACCCGGACAAGGGTCCCTGGTGCAGAGCCCCCCCAAAGGGCAAGCGGGAGCCCTCCGGTGAAGGCTCGGGGCGGGCAGATGGGCATCCTTCGGTCCCGGCCATCTGATCGCGCCTTTTCCCCTCGGCCATCTGGTCGCGCGCAATGCTTTCCAATGGGGCGACCAGTTGGCCGGGCCGGCCTGGAAGTCCTGATGAGGGCTCGTCCGCCTCCCCGATCCCAGCCAGGGCTCCAGGAGGTTGGGTGCCTCCGCGTCCTGGGTCCCCTCCGTCACTCGGTGCGCACGGTTTACCAGAAAGAGGGGTTGCTGTCCTCTGGATTACTAGGGGCAGGGTATGCCGGAACACCCATCCCGGGCTGGCGGTTCTCAGCCGGGGACCAGATGGGCTATGCCCGGACAACACCTCCCCACCATCCGGGGCTCCCTCCTCCGGCCTGCGGCGTGGCAAAGTGCCCGGGACGGGCTCCATCGGTCCTGGGCAGTCCTCGTCCGGGCCTGAGAGCTGCTGCGGGCCTCCCCGTGCCTGAGGCCCAGCCGGGGTCCCCAAGCCCCCGGGAAGCGGAGCCCCGAACCCTGCAAGGGCAGGCGGGACCCTTACCGCGAAGGCTCGGGACGGGCAGATGGGCGTCCTTCGGTCCCGGCCATCTGATCGCGCCTTTTCCCCTCAGCCATCTGGTCACGCGCAATGCTTTCCAATGGGGCGACCAGATGGCCGGGCAGGCCTGGAAGTCCCAATGAGGGCTCGTCCACCTCCCCGATCCCAGCCAGGGCTCGAGGAGGTCGGGCGCCTCCGCGCCCTGGGTCCCCTCCGTCACTCGGTGCGCACGGGTTACCAGAAAGAGGGGTTGCTGTCCTCTGGATTACTAGGGGCAGGGTATGCCGGAACACCCGTCCCGGGCTGGCGGTTCTCAGCCGGGGACCAGATGGGCTATGCCCGGACAACACCTCCCCACCATCCGGGGCTCCCTCCTCCGGCCTGCGGCGTGGCAAAGTGCCCGGGACGGGCTCCATCGGTCCTGGGCAGTCCTCCCCCGGGCGTCCGGGCCTGAGAGCTGCTACGGGCCTCCCCGTGCCTGAGGCCCAGCCGGGGTCCCCAAGCCCCCGGGAAGCGGAGCCCCGAACCCTGCAAGGGCAGGCGGGACCCCTACCGCGAAGGCTCG
>CAWUFW010000339.1:1075000-1077500 GCA_963921515.1 Calotriton arnoldi
CAGGTCACGTTATAGCGCCTAGTTCACCCTCCGTAGCAGATGAAGACATAACAGTAGACCTCAGCAAAACCATCGAATTTGTGGCCTCCTCAGCCAAGAATGACATTGTCACAATAAAATTTGAAAATCTACCCGATGTGTACGAGGTCAGCAAGGAATTGAATGTGAAGAAAAGTGACTACACAAAGAAAGTCACATATTGGAAATACCCAAACGAAAAGTATAATTGTGACTTGTGTGGAGACATTTTGGGAACATTCAAAGAACTAAGAAAACATGTCTCTAACAAGCACAAAGGCTTCTATCTCAAAACCTATTGCTCAAAATGTGACAAAGAAGCTGAATACCACAATATTGCATGCCATTATGCCAAATGCAAAGGAATACCTCAAAAGGGAGTGCTGCCATTCCTGTGCAGCTTCTGTGACCTCAGATTCGGATAAAAAATTGGTGTATCACAACATGCTCGGCATGCGCATCCAAGAGCGCGAAATGAGGCTAGACTAACAGCTCTAGCAAGCAGCAAACCATCAAAACTATGGTCACAGGAAGAAATACTGCTATTAGCAGAATTGGAAAAAATATATGAAAACAAGAGAAACATTAATGCGCTGATGGTTCCGCATTTTGACAATAAAAACAGCAAACAAATTGCAGAAAAAAGAAGAGATAGAAGAGATAAGAGAAAAAAATCGGCAAAAGATGTACTGCAAGCATCTAATATCTCAGAGAATGACTCTTGTGATGAACCAGAGATTTCAGTAGAAATAACAATGGAAAGGCGCAGAGACTTTATAAATCGGAAACGAGCGCCAAAAATAAAAAACTTTGATGAACTGAATGATAGAATCACAGAAATCGAAAAGTACACCAAGAACATCCAGCATCATGATGCTGCTATGGATCTGATGGATGAGATAGTGACTTATATCTCAGAAAACACCAATGATATAAGTCCTGTACCAGCAAATCGTACCGAACCAACGAGCGAACCCAATGAGCCTATGAGCACCGCTCAAGATGAGCAACAGATTACCCCAGTACAAAACAAGATAACAAAGAAAGATAAGAAGAATGGAAGGCTCAATCGGACACACAAGAAAAATTATGCAAAAGCTAAGGGCAGCTACAAAGAATACCAGGCAATGTTTAAAAAAGACAAAAAGAAAATTGCCAGGATAATCACCGATGGGGCAGAAGATGCCACCTGCCAAATCAGTGCGGATGAAATCTTCCAATACTATAAAAACATAATTGAAAAAGAAAACAAGAAAAATCCCAAATTCATCCCAATTGATCGGATACCGGATGAATGGGAAATTGGAGGATTGTGTAAAGAAATTACACTGCTCGAAATAACTAAAGCCTTCGATGAATCAGATTTAAAAAAAGCAGTGGGGCCTGACAAAATTGGCCTTAATGACTTACAAAATGTGCATAACAAACAACCAAGACTGCTGCCCAGAATCTTGTCGTCTTGGTTATTGATGAGAAGAGTACCAGAAAGTATCAAAAGAACAGATCGATTTTAATACCTAAAAATGTACCGATTAGCGAACTTTAAAAAAAAAAAAAAAAAAATCAGTAATTGGCGTCCAATTACCATCGGTACGGCATTCATGAAGTTGTTCACGAAAATATTAACCAAAAGACTTGCATTTTTTGTTGAATTGAACACGAGACAAAAAGGCTTCATGAAGGTGAGAGGTTGTCTCGAAAATCTGACTCTTCTCCAAAACATCATAAAAGGGGCACGAAAAAACAGAAGCTCGTTAGCAGTGGTGTTCATAGACATCTCAAAAGCCTTTGACTCTGTCAGCCATGGTCACATTTTACAGAGTTTGGAAAGGCTCAGAGTTCCATCATGCATCAGAGACATAGTACAAGACTTATACACTGACTCAACAACATTTTTCAAGGAAAAAACAATGAAGCAACTCCAGAAATGCAAATGATGTCGGGAGTTAAGCAAGGTGACTCATTATCCCCACTGTTGTTTAACATTGCCATGGACCCCTTGATCTGTGATCTTCAGAAAGATGGCAAGGGCTTCACATTCGGCTCTGATGGTCTCATTAAGCAAGTCACCGCTCTTGCCTTTGCGGATGATATTGCAGTACTCAGCAACACCTGGGAAGGAATGAGTGCAAATCTGAAGATCATTGAAAAATTCAGTAAAACAACAGGCTTAAAGCTTAATGTGAAAAAAACACATGGATTTTATATAAGTCACCATAAAGATAAGATCCTGGTCAACAACTGCAAACCATGGCAATTTGAAAAACAAAATATTGAAAACATTAATCCAGGAGAAAGCGAGAGATACCTCGGATTGAACTTTGATCCACACATCGGCCATTCAAGTAACAACAAAATTAATGAGGTTCTTGTTGACTGGGCACAAAAACTCGACAATTTACCACTAAAGCCCACACAGAAAATAGAAATATTGTGTCAATATTTGATCCCTAAACTGTCATTTAAGTTGGAAATGACAGGA
>CAWUFW010000339.1:2342500-2347500 GCA_963921515.1 Calotriton arnoldi
CTGGGCTGAAAGATGCAGCACTGAGGTCTCTCCTGATAACAGGTGAGTAAATCGGAATTCGTATTTCGGATGATTTTAGAAGAATATTTGCACAATGGTGAAGGGAGGGGGCGGGGCCTGAGGTGACATCTGTGCAAACGCGCCCCGTGGCGCGTTTTAGGTTGGGGGATTAAGTCCCCTTGAATCCTGAGGGTCCCTAGGGGCCAACTAGCCCACCAGGAACCTCCAATATGCGCCAGGGGCTGCGTTGCAGAGACTGTAGAGAGGCCACACCCCTTTTACACCTCTCTGCAACGCGGCTCTGTGGCGCTTTCTGGATGTACCTGTTGGGCTAGTTGGCCCCAGGGACCCTCAGGATTGAAGGGGATTTAATCCCCAACTTAAAACGCGCCACGGGGCGCGTTTGCACAGATGTCACCTGAAGCCCCGCCCCTCCCTTCACCACTGTGCAAACGCGCCCGTGGCGCGTTTTAAGTCGGGGGATTAACTCCCTTGAATCCTGAGGGTCCCTGGGGGCCAACTAGCCCAACAGGTATATCCAAAAGCGCCACAGAGCTGCGTTGCAGAGAGGTGTAAAAGGGGCGTGGCCTCTGTACACCTCTCTGCAACGCAGCCCCTGGAGCATACTGGAGGTTCCTGGTGGGCTAGTTGGCCCCAGGGACCCCCAGTATTCAAGGGGAATTCGTTCCCCTCTGCAAACGCGCCAGGGGCGCGTTTGCAGAGTGGTGAAGGAAGGGGCGGGGCCTGCGGGCCCGATCGTTTTTTTTTTTTGTCCCTGAAGGGGTGCTGTGTGGCCCCCCTTCCTTTTTCCTGTTTTTGGGCCCTGGGGACCCCATCCCCCAGGGCCTTACCCCTTTTTTTTAATTACATTTTTTTTATTTTAAACGGGAAGGGGGCCGCGTGGCCCCCCTTCCCTGGGCCTGTATTGGCCCCGGGGACCCCATCCCCCAAGGCCGGCCTTTCCGTTTTTTAAAAAAAAAAAAAAATTTTTGGGGGAGGGGGCCGCGTGGCCCCCCTCCCGGGCCACTATTTGCCCCGGGGACCCCATCCCCCGGGGCTGGCCCTCTCCGTTGGGGACTGTGGGGGTCCCCAATCCCCCACAGTCCCGCCGGCTCCCGAGTCCCTTGGGAGCCGGCATTGCTTTCCACATGGGGAGCTGCTAAGATGCAGCTCCCCATGTGGAAAGCAATGTGCTTTGGATATTGGAAGAGAGAGCAGGTTTCCCTGCTCTCTCTTCCAATATCCAAAGCAGTTTGCTATGGCAGGATGGGAGCCGCGAGGCTCCCGTCCTGCCATAGCAAACTACAGTGTCCCGGGGTAGGCACTCCGGGACACTGCAGGAGCCGGCCCTGGGGGGTGGCGGTCCCCAGTGCCATCAAGGGCTCCAGGAGGGGGCCGCGCGGCCCCCTCCCTTAAATTGCACAGCCCCGGGAGGTGGTGGTCCCCGGGCTCTGGGGTCCGTAATGGACCCCCACATTTATTTTATAAGTGCCCCGGGGAGGTGGTGGTCCCCGGGCGTGTGGGGGCTGGAGCCCCCCACACCTTATTGAAATAAAAAAGAAGCCCCGGGGGTGGCGGTCCTCGGGGCTGCGGGAGGGCAGAAGAGCCCTCCCGCACTATTTTTTCATTAAAGCCCCGGGGGGTGGCGGTCCCCGGGGCTTGGGGGGCCCTTTGAGGCCCCCACACATTAAATTATCCCCCCACCATGCCCCCGGGACTTGGGCCACCCGGGGGCAAAATACAATCGAGCGCGGGAGACCGCGCTTCGATTTTTTTTTTTCTGCCGATTTTAAAAAAAAAAAAAAATTTTTTTTTGCCCAGGGGGTCCTTGTGGGACCCCTGAGCAAACCTAGGGGTCAGGGTGTTTCTACCCTGCCCCCTTTGTGCGTTTTGCGCACTTGTTTCTGTCCCTCGGTTCTACCGAGGGACAAAATGGCTGCCAACATTTCCTGAATCAGAATGTTGACAGCCAGCTGACAGCCAATTAACATGCAGCTCGTGATCGGGAGGGTACGCGGACCCTACTCGGCCATAGATATCACTATCTTTTTACTTTTGATTTTCTCAGCAACTACTGAAACGGATTTACACCATTTAACAAAAAGGGTTCTTTCTGAACCAAGAACTACCTCTTTGCCAAATTTGGTGTTATTCCGTTCAGCAGTTCGGGCTGTAGCCGTGTCTAAAGTTTCCTATGGAAAATTGCATGGGGAAAACGCGTTTTGGGACCCCCTTTTTCTCGGCCCCCGCTTGACGAATCCCCCCGAGACTTTCAGGGTAGGAGCGGACCGGAGCGGGCCATAAAGTTTGAAAATTTTGCGAAGATACGTCAACCGGCAAGAGAGTTATTTCAAATAGAATGTCGCGGATTTCCTATGGATAATAGGCTGTAACTATAACTATCTACTGGCGACCGCCAGTAGATAATGTGTGTGTATATATATATATATATGTGTGTGTATATATATGTGTGTGTGTGTATATATGTGTGTGTGTATATATATATATATATATATATATATATATGTGTGTGTGTATATATATATATATATATATATGTGTGTGTATATATATATATATATATATATATATATATATATATATGTGTGTATATATATATATATATGTGTATATTTATATATATATGTATATATATATATATGTGTATGTGTATATATATATGTGTATATATATGTGTATGTGTATATATATATGTGTATATATATGTGTATGTGTATATATATATGTGTATATATATGTGTATATATATGTGTATGTGTATATATATATGTGTATATATATGTGTATATATATGTATATGTGTATGTGTATATATATATGTGTATATATATATATATGTGTATATATATATATATATATGTGTGTGTGTGTATATATATATATGTGTATATATATATATATATATATATTCACTGAAAAAACCATAGGTTTTAGGGACAGTTATAGTTAGTTGGACATTGCACTCGTACAAAACCTGTGAAATTCCCCCGTTATAGTTAGTTCAGCTAACTATAACTCGCGCCCCGCAATGCACTGCTGATGACGTCACATATTACATCACTCATGACATGGTCAGTGACATCACTGATGACATCACTGATGACATCTCAAATGACATCACTGATGACATCATCCAGTGACTGTGTGTTTCTGTAAAGTTTAAATATGTTTAATATATATAGGGAAAGGCGTATTGAAGAATGAGTGGGTGTATAAGTGTGTGTATGGATGATTTAGTAGGTGCGTGACTAATTCTATAAGTGAGTGATTAAACGTATCTTACTAAATGCATGGGTTAGTGACTAAACTGGGTTAATGTCTGTATCTGTCTGTTGCTGTGTAAGTGGCTGCATGGGTTTGTGAATAGCTACCTGAGTGTCTATATGAGTTATTGATTGGTTGTCTGAGTATCTGTATGGGTGCCTGAGTGTTTGTGTGGATGGGGTGTGTGCGACTGTGCATAGATGTGTGAGTGGGTGATTCACTGGGTGGATGGTTTCAAGAGTGCATCTGTGATAGACTGTATGGGTGGGTAAGTGTGTGTAAGAGTGTGTTAGTGAGTGAATGTATGTCCCAGTGGTACATGTGTGAGTAACTACATATGTGAAAGGCAGTATATATGTGTGTTGGAGTATATAAATAGCTATAAGCGAGAGTGAGTGATTGTGATAGTGGCTGTATGGATGAGTGTGTGCTTGTATCAGTGATTATATAAGAGCGTAACAATGTGCTAGTATTTGTATGATTAAGTGAGCTGGTGTGTGTATAACTGTATAGGTGAGTAAATGGCAGTGTGTTTAATTATTTGCATGACTGACTAGGTGTGTGAGTACCTCTATGGATGAGTGGCGGTGTTTGAGTGTCTATATAGGAGTATGAGTGCATATGATAGTCCTGTACTGAGTGACCGTAAGTATGAGTGACTGTACGGGTGAGTGAGTGGATGTGTGGGTAGACCTATGAATCAGTGAGTGGGTATGTAGTTATTGGTGTTGGAGTGTCTATGGTTTTGCGAATGGCAGTCTGTAATTTAGAGTGGGTGTATCAAAGGTTATATTAGGGTGTGAGGAGGTGCATCAGATTATCACGTGGATGATGTCATCAGTGATGTCATTTGAGATGTCATCAGTGATGTCACTGACCATGTCATGAGTGATGTAATATGTGACGTCATCAGCAGTGCATTGCGGGCGCGAGTTATAGTTAGCTGAACTAACTATAACGGGGGAATTTCACGGGTTTTGTACGAGTGCAATGTCCAAGTAACTATAACTGTCCCTAAAACCTATGGTTTTTTCAGTGAATTTCAAAGGTTTTTAAATGCTAATTCCTAACTATAACATGTCTGAAACCTACGGTTTTTTCAGTGAATTTCAAAGGTTTTGTAAATGACAATTTTTAAATGTATTAATTGTTATATTAATTTTTTTCATACTGATTTACTACATTTTTAGAAACAATTTTTTTTACATATTTTATTTTTTAAATTACATTGTAATTACATTATACATTACATTACAAAAAATACTTTCTGAGAATGAATTACTTTAGTTTAAATACTTTGCACATAGGCAATAGACTTTTAAGTACAGTAGTTACAGTTGTTGCAATGGGCAACACATTTTCAAACACAATGCAACATTCAGCTCAATGTGAATTTCTAGTTAAATGCAATTAGTTACTTTATGGATTACTTTTCTAACCACAGAACTGGATCCTAGATTCAGTCCTGGGACATCTCCTGTAAACAGTTGAGTAAAAGCGTTTTGGTTACAGTCGTGATTTTTAAGGAATATTATTGTATTTTAAAAGTTGACACTTTGAAACTTTTTCTCATAGAATCACCAATGTTATCCTATGGAAGGAAATTCACTTAGCAGGTAAAAACTGTTATCATTACTTGTTCTTACTCAGTGTTGGATCCTGGATCCAGCACTGGTGCATCTCCTGTAAACAGTTGAAAGAATGCGTTTAAGTCA